>PVKS010000081.1:0-228807 GCA_004027875.1 Aplodontia rufa | reverse complement strand
ATATCCAGAATATAACCCCCCAAAATCAAGAAATTAGCCTTTCATACATTATTACTATCTAATCCTGAAATTTCAACCAAGCTTTGCTATTTGTTCCAGTTCTGTCCTTTATGTCAAAAGGATTCAGTATAGAATCATACACTGGATTTAGTTTTCATGCTTCTCTAGGACCCAATCTGGACAGTTCCTTAGGTTTTCCTTAATTTCAATTACTTTAGAAAATTATATGGCAGTTACTTTGTAGTATGCCTTTCACTTTGCATTTTCCTAATGTTTTCTTTTAGTTGGATTTGTTTTATGTATCTTTGATAAGAATACAACAGATACAGTGCTATCTGCATTGTACATGTGATGCTAATCTGATATGACGATGATGTTAACTTGAATCACTTGACTAAGTTGTTTGCCAATCTCTGCTCACTTACACTTTATAATTAGTAAGTAATTTGTTATTATGTTTATTCATTTTGATGTTCAAATTGTCCCAGATTTGACTGATGAAAGAATGCCACTTCAAGATAGCTTTGTACATGATTCCACCAGTCTTTGAGAATTTTGAAGACATTACTGGCTTGACTTGTACTTTCTCCTCAACACAAATCTTGGAATCTGTTCTTTCTCCAAGAAACCCTGTTTGCTTTTAATGGAGAGTGGTATTTCAAAACCAAAATCTGGTGTACTCATTGTTACTGAGGCAATGCTCTTCCTGATTCTTTTCCGTAGACAGACCTAAGGACTAGATGTATATACGTACATTCATACATATGCACATTTATATCTATACTTATGTTTTTATAGATATTAAGAAATCATTTCAGTTTTCCCCTTTTCCATCTTTGTAATTCCCTTTCTGATTGAAAAAAAAAACAGAGCTGGAGCAGTGGCTCAATGGTTACTGTCAGGAATGTGAACCAGTATTATACCTGTTTTACAAAATCATGAGTTATTAACAGAGTTTTGAAGCTAAAAATTAACTTTTTGGAACTTTAAGAAAAATATACTAAATATGTATAAGCCAACTTTCGCCTAACTGGCATTTTAAAATTATGTTGTATACTTACATGTAAGATATAAAGTAATTTTTTATTGTATTGTTTTAAAAAATAGGGCATAATTTACTATTCAGTCTTTTTGAGGATGTATTTGATACAGATACCTACAGCTTGTGTCTGCTGAAACACCCAAAATGAAGATAACTTGTCTTGAAATGGTTAAGTGAACATGTATAAATGTTTCTTTTAAAGTATTTCCTCAAGACTGGAGTGGTGACTCGGCCGATATGGCGCTTGTCCCCAAGTACGAGTATGGTAGTTCAAACCCCAGCACCACGTACGCAACGAGGTCTCGGAGCAATGAAAGCCACATGAAAAACTAAATTGTTTCTCTCTTTCTCCTCTCTCACTGTCCCTCTCTCTTTAAAACAAAACAAAACAAAAAAGGGAAAAAAAAATATTTCCTCCAAGTCAAATATATTCACTGGTACTACAGAGGATTTAAGGATATGTTATATACTTTACAGTGACTGTGTCAGGTACTTTTCTAGCTTTTCATCCTACTTAAACTCTTGGGAGAAGCAGTTGAGTATACATTACAGGTCATTATTTGACTACTACAAAATGAGCTGTCTTAGTTTAGAGACTTCCATTTGTTCACTCTTACTTGATCTTTCTAGCGTGCTACACTTTTTGAGCTGTAATAAATTGTGAGTTCATATGCGTAGAAATCTTATCTAAATCTCTTATGGAAGACTTTCTGGAACTATCAATGACATACCAGGTGAGGCGAGTGGTATTTCTTGATGATCATTTGTATAAGAAATCTCTGAGTAAGAGCAATATAATTTTTAATATTTTGTTTTACTTTCCACATTTCTGGATTGAGCAACTAGAATTATATAACTGATATATCAAAATAATATAGATGTATTTATTTTCAAGTAAAATAGTCACTGAGAACTGTATCTCTTTAAGAACTGAGCAGAACAACCTCTCTAAGGAGTATCTTGCCACAATACATTAAACAAGCACATTTAATTGAACCTGGTATTATTGGAAATTGAATGTCTAGGTTTTATGTATTGTGAAGATTTATGAAAAATATAAAATTAAAATGAATTATCCTTTAAAGTTCTTTTAAATTTGAAGCATTTAACTGACCCATAAAAAAGAACTTTTTTGTATTTTAACTATTCATTTGACCTCTGGGATTTTATATGACATTTGGTTGAATTTGAAGTTTCCAGATTTAGCATGGTTGACAGAGAAATCATTTGCAGGTAAAACTTATACCCTTTAACTGTCTAAATTCAGTACTTATCTAGCATTTGTGTAACAAGCCTTAGAGCTAACAAAAGTGTGCTTTACTGAGCTTTACTAAGTTTTTATTTGCCTTTTTTGATAGAAGTTTGTAAAAATCTAGAAAAAACTTCCTTTGTACTCTGCCCTACATTAGAGTCCTATAGAACAAATTTTCTTACTAAAAGTCTAAGAATTTAAAAAGTAGAGTGTATTATTGTTTTAAGTGAACATTTGTGTTCTAAACTGATCTTGTCATAGTTTTGTACTCACTTCACATTTTTCTGATGTTTTCTTATGGTTAGATTCATCATCCTAGGCGTTTTCCTAAACTTCTTCGTAGGTATTTTGATCAAGTAACAATTTTCTCCAAAAAAGATTGTTCACTGCCATTTTTTTTTGTAATAGGATTGGAATCAGTACTAATGTGTTTAGTTCTATAGCCTAAGGTATTTTTCATGAGAACCATATAATATCTATTAAACATGTATCAATACATCATGGTCAGGTATTCCTTAATGCTTAAGACATACATATTTTATGTATTTCTATATCATATTGAGAGAAAAAGGAAGATGCTTAAAACCTCTAAAAGGACAAATCCTTTTTAAATTGTTCAATAATGATTTGCAGAATTGAGAAATTAAATCACTGTTATACTTACTATGAATTTGAAAAAAACTAGGCCATTTTCTAAGTTAGGTGGCATGTCAGTCTGATTCATTTGCATAGCATGCTGTGGAATATGTGGATATGTGATGAGAAGTTGTCATAACTGAGATAATTAATCAAGTATAGTAGAGTGCCATGCATAGAAATGCCTTTCAAAAGTAACCAACTTCATACTGTCCTTTAGTTTAAAATAGTATTTTATGTTTTTAATTTTATTATAGAGAAAAAAAGTCACCTACAGAAAATCTGAGAATTAAGCTAAATAATATTTACAGTCTTTTAAAAAAGTTAATAAAAAGAACATTGTAACCTTTTTAATCTAGCACTTGAAGAACTGAAATTATTTAGTAAGCCAATAAATCATAGGTCATAGTCTTCAAAAATTCAATGGGAATGTGGAATATATTAATTATGTAGAGTTGTTATTCTGGTATTTATATGACATGTAAGAGACATGTTCACTGTGAAGAAATGGTTGGTCCCAAGTGAAATAAGCTAGCCCATTCTCAGAGTTGTGAAAATGACACTTGAATAGTAGAAAAGGCTAAAATACTAGTTTCAAAAATCAAAGAGAGATTACATATATTCTAGATGTAGATATAATTAATTTAATCCTTCTGATTTATTAAGCATTTAGTTTAATCATTCTGACATTTTGCAGAATTTCTTACTGTCTTATCTATTAAAAATTTGTTTTTGTTCTAACTCACTGTGGTTTAGAAAGCAAGTACCTTTTTGCCTGTAACTAGGATGGATTTCTTTAAATCTTCAAATCTAAGCTAAGAATTGAAAGAATGAATTCTGATAGTTAATGGTACTGAATTGTGAAATCAAATATACCTAAGCATTGTAATTGTGATTGTCTAAGAGCATTTTTGCTAAGATAAGCATTTGTAGATTGGGGGTTGGAGACATAGTGAGAGTTCATTGTGCTATTATGTTACATTTTAAGCTATTCATTGACATTTGTAAAATTAGGAGTTTGTATGTTTAAGTGATAATTCTTTTTCCATAAAAAAAAATGCTATTAAATTGGTGGAGTTCTCATAATCTGAGGCATTGTAAAGAGGGAAATGAGAGTAATTTATGTAGATAATCAAAGTATGCAACATGGTGTAAAGGAAGGAGTTTTATGAGCTTGTTAAAAGAAACAGATTGGCTTCAGATTTGAAACATTTACAATGCTTGTGACCTTCAGCAGGTTGCTTCAGTTAGCGTACTTCAGCTTGTTCATTTGTAGAAGGTTGAATGGCAGTGCACTGCATGGAGTAATAAGCGTGCTCCGTACATGGCAAACACTCGAGCCACAGAGAGAAGAGTTCACAATTGGTGATAAGTTCTGATTTCTAAATGTAAGAAATGTTTTATAAAAGTAATATGCATAGAAATTTTCAATTTCATTTTTGTCTTCATACACATGAAGTAAAAATCTTTCCTCTTTCAGATTTTTTACATTAAATAGTCATATTTAACTTTTTCATGCAGAAAAATGTTCATTTGTTTTAATTTCTTGCTAGAGTTGAGGCAATAAAAGCTATCTTTGTAATTAATACATTTTAAAACCAGGGTATTCATAGTTCTCTAAACTTTTAAAATTATATACTATTCCATCAAATTTTTTTTCCAGATTGATTATATATCATTAGTTTAGAGTTGTACTTTTTATATTGATTGTAATTTATTTTTCACATTAAATATGGAATTATGGTCCTCTGTGAAACATATAGCAATGTATTTATAAGTAGAAGGCATGATATTTAGAAACTAAAATATACCTTCATATTTAACCTACTAGCTCTGTCAGATTTTGAATAAAAAGAATAATAGGAAAAGATCCAACTGATAAGAACATAAAAGGAAAAGTGGAAAACTTTTTTTTATTGGTTCAACATAGTCTTACATGTTGAAGGGACTCCTTATTACACCATGCGTGCATTCATATTGACAGAATTACTTAAACCTGATCTTTGTCCAGGATCTCCCCCACTTCACCCATTCTCCAATCTCATGTCTCCTCTGCAATTCCCCCATGTTATATATATAAATGTCCATATACATGTATTTTAATTATTGAAATTTCTAGATTTATATGTGAGTATATTTTAGCTTCTCATGGGAGTCAAGGGTACCCTACATTATTGATAAACCCTCCTCTATTTTCTCCCTCCCTCTACCACCCCCATCCCACCTTTATAGCTATATTTCCCCTGCTTATGTGTTACTTCAAATTTGGTGAGTCAGCTAATTAAACTTGACTAACTTTCATCCTATCTTAGATTTTACTCTAGCTGCACATATGAGAGAAAACATTCTCTGTATTTGGCTTCTTTCACTCAGCATGATTTTTTCCATTTCTACCCATTTTCCTGGAAAAGCTATGATATTGTTCTTTCTAATAGCTGAGTAGAACTTATATTTATATCAATCACAGTTTTGGGATCCATTCATCCAGTGACGGGCATCTAGGTTGTTTCTGTGATTTAGGTATTGTAAATTGAGCTGCTGTAAACATTGATTACCTGTATCTGTGTATGCTGATTCTCTGGGAAAATACCCAGGAGTGGGGTAGCTGGGTCATATGGTGGTTTGGTCTCTAGTTTTTTGAGGAGTCTCCATACTGCTTTCAGAGAGGCTGTACTAGTTTGCAGTGCCACCAACAGTGTGTTAGTGTTCCCTTCTCCCTTCAACCCCTCCAGCGTCTGTTATTGTTCGTGTTCTTCATCTTTGCCATTCTGACTGGAGTGAGGTGAAATCTCAATGCAGTTTTGATTTGAATTTCTCTGGTTGCTAGTGATGTGGAACACTTTCTCATATATTTATTGCCATTTTGAACTTCCTCTGTTTAGAAGTTTCTGTTTAGTTCCATAGCCCATTTGTTAATTGGATTGTTTATGGTTTTGGTGTTAAGTTTCTTGAGTTCTTGTATATTCTGGTTTTTAGCTCCCTGTCGGAAAAGTTCCAGGCCATTATTTTTTTTTTCCCATTCAATAGGCTCTGCCTTAACACTCTTGATGAATTCTTTAGCTGTGCACAACTTTCCAGTTTAGTGACATCCCATTCATTGATTCTTGGCTTTAATTCTTGCACTACAGGAGTCTTGTTAAGGAAGAAAGGTCTACACCAATATGATGGAGTGTTGACACTATTTTTTCTTATAATAATTGTATGGTTGCTGGTTTAATTCTTTGTTCTTTGATTCATTATTTCAGTTTTATTTTTGTGTAGGGTGAGAGAAAAGGATCTAATCTTAATTGTCTGCATATAGCTATCCAGTTTGTCCAGCACCATTTCTTGTACAGTCTGTCTTTTCTCCAAGTTATGTTTTTGCCTCATTTATCGAATATCAAATGGTTAAAGATTTGTGGGCTTGTCTTAGTGCCTTCTATTCTGTTCCTTTGTTCTTCCTGCCTATTACGATACCAATACCATGTTCTTTTTGTTACTACAGGTCTATAATATAATTTCAGGTCAGGTATTGGGTCCTTGCTTTTTTGTTTGTTTGTTTTGTTTTGTTTTGTAATGCTTGGGCTATTCAGGGTTTCTTATTGTTCCAAATGAATTTGAGAATTGAGTTTTCTATATTTGTGAAGAATGACATTGGTATCTTGATGGGGACTATATTGAATATGTACAGTGCTTTCGGCAGAATGGCCCTTTTAATTATATTGATTCTGCCTAACCAAGAACTCGTCTTTCCAACTTCCTCAGATTTTCTTCAATTTCTTTCTTCAGTGTTTGATAGTTTTCATTGTAGAGCTCTTTTATTTCCTTTGTTAGATTAATTCACAAGTATTTTATTCTTTTTGAGGTTTTTGTGAATGGAATGGATTTCCTAATATTTTCTTGGACTTAATTGCTGTTAGAGTATAGAAAAGCTGTTGATTTATGCGTGTTGATATCTTGTATCCTGCAACTTTGCTAAATTCAGTTATAAGTTCTAGAAGTCTTCTGATAGAGTTTTTGGGTCTCCTAGGTAATAGGATCAAATCATCAACAAAGAGATGGTTTAACTTCCTCTTTTCCTATTCAGATCCCTTTGATTTCCTGCTTTTATCTGATTACTCTAGATAGGGTTTTGAGTTCTAAATTGAATAAGAGTGGTGAGAGTGGACAGCCTTGTCTTGTTCCTGAGTTTAGTGGAAATGTTTTCAATTTTTCTTCATTAAACATATTGTTGACTATGGGTTTGTCATAAATGGCCCTTACAAAATTAAGGTAAGTTCCTTTGATCCCTGCCTTCTCTGCCGGAGTTTTGTGCATAAAATGGTGTTGGATTTTGTCTGCATCAATTGAGATGACCATATAGTTTTTGTCTTTGATTCTGTTTAAGTGATAAGTTACATTTATTGATATGCGTACATATGTTGAACCAGACCTGCATTCCTGGAATGAAGTCCACGTGATCATGATGATTATCTTTTTGATGTGTTTTTGGATGCGGTTTGCTAGGGTTTTATTAAGGAACTTTTTTTTTTCATCTGTGTTCATCAGGGGTATTGGTCTGTAGTTTTCTTTTTTTGATGTGTCTTTGTTGGGTTTTGGTATCAGGGTTATGGCTTCCTCCAAAGTGTTTGGCAGGGTTCCATCCCTTTTAATTTCATGGAATAGCTTACTATTCTGATAGAATTCAAATGAGAATTAACAGGTCCTGGGCTTTTCTTTTTTGGAAGGCCTTTGATTGCTTTTTCAGTTTCGCTGTCTGATACTGGTCTGTTTACATGTTCCATATCCTCCTGAGTCAATTTAGGAATGTCATTATATGCCTAGTTATTTGTCCATGTTCTGCAGGTTCTCCAACTTGGACGAGAATAGTTTTTCAAAAATAGTTTCTGATAATCCTCTGGGTTTCAGATGGGTCAATGGCGATGTCTCCAATATCATTTCTCATTTTGTTGATTTACTTCATTTCATTTGTCTTTTGGTGAGGTTCACTAGGGGAACTCAAAGCAAACACTGTATCTCCACCACCATTTTCCCTGTAATTCCAGCAAGTTGGGAGACTGAAGCACAAGAATCACAAGTAAAAAACAGTCTCAGCAACTTAAGGAGGCCCTCAGCAATTTAGTAAGACCCATTTCCTGGTCTGCTTTTGAAGATGGTAATGTGGGAAATTCAGACCTAGCACTTAACATGTTCCTTGTAGAGCCTGGAAGTTAAGTTTTTAGAGCATATTGTGTAAAAACATGTAGAATATCAGAACATGATATATGTGCTTTCATTATGCCATCAGTATTTATGCCAAAAGAATGCATCACTTTAATAAGGAAAGTTGCACTTATTCTCAGATGTTGTTATTTTCTTTTAAGAAGGTAGAATCCCTCTAAGTGTTTTATATGTATGAGTCAAAGGACAATGATTTATACATGTATATTCTTTGAACCTGCCTGTACACCGTGCAGTTGTCTCCTATTCTGCCAATGGCTCTCTTAATTCCCAGTACAAAGAACCATTAGAAACATAAGTGATACTTGTTTACCTCCATATTATTTTTAAAAACAAATATTTCTCTCAAGGAATATTGGATATGCAATTCTTTTTTTTTTGTTTTGTTTTATTTGTTTTGTTTTATTTTTTGTTTTGTTTTATTTGTTCAACAAGGTCTTACATATTGGAGGTAATTATGGATATTGACAAAGGAAGTTAAGGCCTATCTGAGTCCATGATATTCCCCCTTTGCCCATCCTCCGCTCTCATGTATCCTCTGTAATACCCCCATACTATAGACAGGAGCATATGCATTTATATTAATTTTTTAAATTTCTGAGTTTCTCTGTATGCCTTTGAATAGTTGAGCTTGTGGTTATGCAATTCTTAACTCATTTTCCATCAGCAAAATGCTAGGCAAAACAAATTTTAATATTGTGACCCACAACTGTACTCCTTCTGCTACATTCCAGTTAGTTCAGTCTTGCTCCATATTAAGTTATTAGCTTCAGTTCTTACTTGACAAGGCACTGAGAATTATCTTTAGCTAATGGGTTAGGTAAACTTCATTTTTAAAAATACTGTTTTTTCTTTTGCATTATCAAAAATTTTAAAAAATCATCTAATTTTTATTCTACTTTGATATTTTCATTACTTGTGATCCACATACCCATATGCCCATGATTTTTCCTTTAAAGTGATTATTCTACAAACTACCTGCCCTGGGATCTTTCAAAGTTCTGTTAAATCTGCAAAGTGGAAAGCCCAACCCAGATCTGCTAAATCAGTATTTCTGGACTAGTTCTTAGGAATAAGCATTTTTACTAACAACACGGGTGATCATTAAAGTTTAAGAAACACTGCATTTGACTCTAATCTCCTTTATATTTCTTGCACATATTACTTACACATATTTACTTATCATACCTGAAATACTTATCATACCTGAGGAGAAGATTCTCAAATTTCACTGTTTCATAACTGGTCTGTCTTTCAACCTCACTGCAGGTTGAAGGTAGATTGATGACACCCAATTTAGATTCAGTGCACTAATTTCTTGGATTGCCAATATAACATATTTCCTATCTTTCCAGTCTTGAAATTGTCTTAAAAGATTGCCAAGGATCTCCTTGAGCTCTAAATTATTTGTCTCCATTACTCTGCTTCATCTTTCATCCACTTTGTAATTGCCTTATTTAAAAAAAAACAAAAAACTCCTTCCTGGGGTGAAGTGGTAGCTCAGGTTACGGCACTTGCCTGGCATGTGCAAGTATGGGGGTCCAAACCCCAGCACTACATACACAAAAAGTCAGAGCAACAAAAGCCACGTGAAAAACTAAATAAAAATTGATTTCTCTCTCTTTCACTGTCCCTCTTTCTTGAAAAAATAAATAAAATAAAATAAAAACTCTTTCCTTGTCTTCAGTGAAGTTACCTGGTTTCCCACCTTCTTAGCAGACCATTTCTTTGGTCTTTTTGCTAAGCTTCATGGTCTAGTTTTCTCACTGTTGAGTATTATCTCTTATCTAGGTCCAATAAAACACCCACTTTACAACAGGAAAATTAGAGTTTACTTTCTTGAAATGCATGTTTCTCAGAAAAGAGACTTTCTGCCTCTTAAAATATTATCTTTTGTCTAATAATTATAATGTGTCAATAAATTTACCAATAAATTTTGGTAAATATACTAAATAATATTTGCTACAGTGTTTAAATGGTATTTATTTAAATAGGAGAGTACATATGAACTTGCTATCCAAGTAAAATATTTAAGAGATAATGGTTTAATATGCTATATTTGTGGTAACAGATTCTTTTGAGTTTTAACTCTAAATTAAAATAATAATTCAAAATAGGAGTTCAGCTTCATAAAACAAATTAATATTATTTATATAAAATCCTGATTTTAAAAAATATTTTCTTCTCACTGTTTTTCACCTTTTTTTCTTTCCTTTTCTCTCCACTTTCCTAAAGAACTTGGAATTGGAAAAAAGAAGTACAAACATTTTTATTTTTTATAGATTTCTTTTAAAGATAAAACAATTGTGGGATATACCTGTTTTTGTTTTGTTTTGTTTTGTTTTTTGGTATCAGGGATTGAACCCAGGGGTGCTTAACCACTGAGCCCTACCCCCACCCTTTTTTATTTCTTTATTTTGAGACAGGGTCTCACTACTTTGTTTAGGGTCTTGCTGAGTTGCTGAGTCTGGCTTTGAACTTGCAATCCCCAGTACCCCAGCCTCCTGAGCCACTGGGATTACAGGTGTGTGCCACGATGCCCAGCTGGAAATATTTAAAAAAAAACAACAAAAAAAATTAGTTTTAATTATCTGCAAGTATAACACCTAGAGATGACATTTCTTTTCATGTTTTAGTGGTAGCCCTACTACAGCCTACTTTTAAATAAAATTGTATTCACATCACACTTTTATATCATATATTGTTGCATATATGATGATTTGCCACATTAAGTACTCTTTTCTCATCCAGTTTTTAAGTGCTATACAGTATTCTTCTACAGACATGTACTGTCAATGTAATTGGTCAATCAAACAAGAAACTATTATAGTAATAATAGCAATTAGCATTTATTGAATGCCACTGTGCACTTGAGATTATCAAAGTGCATAAATTTGTATAATCCCATTTAATCCTCAGCACAGCCTTCAGGGTAGTTACTGTTTTCATCTCCTTTTTGCAGATGAAACAAATAAGATTTAAAGAAGTTAAGAATTACACAGCTAAGAAGTGGTATACAGTGATTCAAACCCAGGTCTGCCTGATTCCAGAGCCTGTTGTAGAAGCTACCATTTTTTTCTATTTTTCTATTTTTCTATTCCTTATTGCAAGAAATTCTCAGACTAGATTTTGTCCTAAAACCATTTTAGATTTTCATAATGTGAAAGTTTGAATAATTATTCTATTATAAACGCACACCGCTAGCAATAAGAAAATGAAAAAAAATCCTTACTACTATGTGGGATCTGCTTTGGTCTTTCTAACAGATAAAGGAAATAAAGCCTAGAGATTTTTTTTTCTAAAACAAATTTAGTAAAGATGATCCTAGTCTAAGATGTATGTAGAAGATGATACAACTCCTCAAAGCCCTTTCCTCATAAAATACAATGAAATAAGTGTGTTTGTGTTAAGGGAGGTGCTGCCTGACAATATGAATGATTTAGACCCAGCAGAAATTAATTTATCGAACTTTGAGGGAGGCAAAGGAAAGGGATCTAAAAATGATTTTTGAGGGGGAGGTTAGGCAGTAAGCACTATATTTTAGCTGAATCAGATCTTAACTCTTTAATGGTTGTCCTGCCTTGTGACATTTATAAACCTTTTTTTAAGAGAGAAGGATAAAGTGAGAGAAAGAAGAGAGAATCAATTTTATTTAGTTTTCATCAGGTTTCTGTTTCTTCAGCACTTAGTTGTGTATGTGGTGTTTTGGTGTGAACCCAGGTCCTTGTGTATGCCAGGCAAGCGGTTTAACTGCCGAGCCACTGCTTCAGCCCCTATAAACCTGTCTTATAAAAGAAACTAAGGGTAGCTGTATTCAGTTTCTTTGCAAAGATTAAGAATATTCTGATTTTTGCAGTGTCGGCTATTTTGTATACACATGGGAAGATTTTTATATCTATGTTTTTTCAATGTCAGCATTCCTTTGAAGTAAAAAAATTCCTCTTCTTTGAGAACAATGACTTGTTTATACTATACACTAAATACAATGTAATTTAGAGCCATTTATTTTAATTATTTTGCTGACCATTTTTTTTGTTAATTATTTGGTTTAATCAGAGCATGAAATTTTTAACCTCACTTATAAAAAGTTAAAAAGTGATTCCCACCTCATTGGCAAAGTCCTTTTATAAAACATTTTATTGTAGTCCCACATATGATGTGGCTCAACCATCTTCTTTTGTGATACCAGATTTTTGTAAGTTATTGTAGGTTCAATATATTGCTCTTCTTTTTCTCCCTTCAACTACATTCATATGCTAAATCTAATGTCAAATCACCTAAGATGCAACCATTTTTTAATGTTTTCTCTGAAGGTTTCTTAAAGGTTTATGTTGTAGTATTATACCTTCATTGAAGTAAAGTTGGTTTTTTGTTAAATGTACCTTCAATAATGGCTACAAATGATTATCTGCTTCACTGGTTTGAAAACTCTTTAAAGTATGCCTACAGAGGTTACACTTTTTTAAAATCACTTTGAAAAGTTCACTTTGCATCAAAGCGTTCTTGTCAGCAATTGTTAACTTCTGTGTTCTTGAGAGATGTACTATTCTCTCATTTAAAGACAAGTAATATTCTTTATATTCTATATCTAAAGTCAGATTTATAAGTTTAGATTATCAGATACATTTGTGAATCAGTGAGATGTATCATTAGCTTAAAGTAAGATGAGTATAAGGTTTCAGCCTACCATATTTTTTTCTTCGATACAGCAGTTTCAACAAGTCACAACAGGAAATCATTACTTAATAACTCAATTTAAAATTTGTCTTTATATCCAGTAATTTATTTAATCATCATTAATTAATTTTTCCCACTCTTAAGTCAATTTATAGGAGTTTGAGTGAGGTAAATATTTTTAGAAGACAGTCTCTAATCGTTTACAAGAAGACAAAGTGCTATATGGACATTTTTCATCTTTCTCAGTTTCCGTGTTGATGCCTTAACCTGTTTCAGCATAAAGACTGTTAATTAAGCACCACCTTAATTTTTATTTTCTTTTTGACTGCTTCCAAGTCAACTACATATGTATCTGATTTTTGCAGGGAGATGAACTTCCTTTCTTCTTGATTTAATTGTTCCCAAATCTCTGGATTTTCTCTTCTTCCAATCCATATTTCCTTCTTCACATTTCCAAGCAGCATTTGGAAACATGATATTCTATATATGTTTCAAATTTGTGCGTGTTCCTTTATCAGTAACAAGCTTTTCCTAAGATGAGAATCTGCCTAATACACTTAAATATAATTAGTTGTATTTTTTAAATTTACTAAAACATTCTGCAAAGAAGGAAAATCTTGCAGTGTGAATTTGACATCTTTGAACAAAAGCTTTATTTTTAAGAGGACAAAAAGAGACAATAAAAATGTCAAATACCCTATCACAATGATTCAAATCATGATAATTTTTAGCTCTATTTTTTGTTATTAGTTTTTCTACTTTTAAACTTTTTGTACCAGTTCTTCCGCTCTTTTCATAACTTGCAGACCACCATCCTTCTTATCACTTTATTCTTTTTTAAAACCTGTGACTTATAATTTTAACCTTTGCCTTTAAAAACATTAGAATCCCTTATTATAACTCACCTCTGCAGTTATAATAGGGGACTCTGTGGATCCTCTGTATTCATTTATCCCAACTGTTTTTTTTTTTTCGGGGGGGTGGGTCAGGTGGGGGAAGCAGAAATAAATGGGGAAATTTATGGACTTAAGTTTACTACATATTCATGCCTTCTAATTTAAACCAGCATTCATTGCTGTCTTTTGTGAGCTTTTTATCAGATTTTTTTATAGTAGATATTTCAAATCTTTGCCATGTGTATATATATCTTAAGTCTTTGGTTTTATTCCCAGGAATCTCGCTTTTTCAAGATAATCTTGTCTCTTTTTTCATTTAGAAAGGGGGTCCATATTCTTATTTTTCTCCTCTCAACTAAAAAAAAAAAATGTCTTTCCTTATCTCACTCTTATCATCTGTGGGGGGGGGTTGTTTGTTTTTTCTCTTTAGTACCTAGATTTCTACTTCCACTTCCATTAAGCCTTCCTATAAACTTTTTACCCTAATCATTCTTTTTGAAAAATCACTTTTCAAATTTCAGGGTTTGTTGTTAAATATCCAGCCATGCATGGTGGCACACACCTGTAATCCCAGTGACTTGGGGAGACTGAGACAGGAGGTTTGCAAGTTCAAAGCCAGCCTTAGCAACTTAGCAAGGCCCTAAGCAACTTAGTGAGAACTTGTCTCAAAATAAAACATAAAAAGGATGTGCCTTAGTGGTTTAATGCCTCTAAGTTCACTCCCTGGTACCCCTGGTACCCACCCCACAAAAAAATTAAATGTCCAGTGTATTAGTTAATTTACATTATTGTAACAGTATCTGAGACAAGGTACTTCATAAAGAAATGGGGTTTATTTAGATCACTGGTTTTTGGATGTTCAGGGGCATGGCACTGGCATTTGTTCTAATCTTGTAGAGATCTTAGGCATCACAGTGGCTGGAGCATGTCCTAAAAAGAGAGATCACTTACTGAGACAGGAAGCAGAGACTGGAATCAGTCTTTCTCTTTGCCACAACCCTCTCAGAAGAACTAGCCAGGGTCCCATGAGAAATACATCAATTTCCTCCCAGGACACTGCCTCAGTGTCCTTAGGACCTCCTACTAGGCCCTGCTTCTTAAAGGTTCCACCACCCCAACTCTGCCACACTGAGGTCCAGGTCTGCATGCAGCACATGAACTCTTTATAGAGAACAGACCACATTCAAACCATAGCATCCACTTTAAGTCCTAATTTCCCCACAAGTCTCAGGACTAGACTTAATTTATTTTGCAATTTTTTTGCTAGACTGTTCATTTTGGTCTTTAGCAGATGTTTCTTTATACTATTCTCTTTTTACCAGCTAGATTGCAGATTCTATCCAGAATTTCTTTATAATCCTTTGAAGACAAGGAGCCAGGATGTTACACATAAATTTTTTCTAAGACTTAAAATATCTAGTTCTCCACTGCAAGCCTGTTTCCTGTTAGTTATTGAAATTATTTTTTTAAACCTACATTTTGTTGAGGGAGTTAAAGTGGTACAATTTCTAGTTTTTGCTGTATAGGCCCAAGGCTATTTATTGAAATACAGAAGAGGTCAAGAGCACAAATTTCTGCCAACTATGACCCAAATTTGCAGAAAAAAATTGAGAATAAAAGGCATAAGAAAATATCTGTTCAGCCGGTTTGAAATCATATCCTTAGAATAGTTTCTATTTCTGTATACTTCATTCAGCATTTCAGTTAACATTTAATATTAACTGTTGATTATAGCAGGAACAGAGCTATACTTTTCAATTAAAAAAAAAGTTTGTTCCTCCAAATTGAAGGACATTGAATTTATCTTGGAGTATAAAATTAATCTGAAAACAAAGATCTATTTTGGGTTTTTTTTTCTATATAAAATTTTATAAGAAAAAATAGTCCTTATTCAGAAACATTTGCTTAGTAGCTGCACCATATATTTGCAATAGGAATCTCGTAATTTATTGAATAAAAATCTGGATAATAATGTTCAAGAGATGGGTCAACATATTCTTCTGGGTGCTTGAAAAATATTATGATAATAAGATATAACTCTTGCCCTTAAATATTTCATGGTAAGATTGATAAAAATCATATGTGCATATAACTATGATACAAGATTTAAAGTGTTTTAAATGCCATTAACAGGTACAGATAAGTACTGTGAGAATTGAGAGAGTAGGTAGTGAAAAGTACTGTGGGAATTTAGAGAGCAGGAAGATTGCTTTCAGCTCCAAGAATCAAAGAGATTGTGGATAATATGCCATTTGAATGAAATTGTGAAAATTGGTTAGTATTTGACAGAAATATCAATTAGGATTTGGTAGATGCAACAAACAAAAACATCCCAAATTTTATAGATTAGCACAAGTTGATTTCTCATCCGTATATCTTGTCAGTACAGGTAGCCAGAGCAACCCTGCTCATCGTAGTCACTTAGGAACTCAAGCAGATAGAGGTTTTATTTTACCATATGTGATCTTTGTAGCATTGTAGCAAGAAATATGGCAGATTATTCTCTGGCTTTTAAAACCATATTTGGAAATCCACATATAGCACTCCAGGTCACATTTTTAAAATATATAAATATAACGTTAAGAAGCCATATAAGTATAGTACTCTGTGCTACTGCAATTCCAAAGTCTTTCCTGGCATTTGAAGCAAAACAAGGAAATCTGTGGAGAGAGAGAATGTGTTTACAATTTTTATAGGGAAAACTGCATAATAGAGTGAAAAGCAATATATATAGTAATTAATAATAGTTTCTAACATGTTTTCTTAGTTTGTTTTTATTGGCCTTCTGATTTTTTCTAAATGAGGAATTTTAGTTTTACAGAAAAATTGAGTTAAAAGTATAGAGTTCCCATAATGCCCCTTATTCTTTCTATTATCTCCCTGATTTCCCTTGTTGTCATATTGCATTATTAGGAGCCAGTATTATTACTAATTAAAATCTGTAGTTTATATTAGGATTTACTCTTTGTGTATGTATTCTTTGGGTTTTGATAAACGTATAATGACATATATCTACCATTACGATATCATATAAAATAGTATCATTGCCCCAAAAGTCTCCTGGGTTCCCCTGTTCAGCCCTCTCCACCTTCAAACCCCATGTTATATCATCTTCCACATCCATCGTGTGGTGGATGTCAAGACCTCATTCTTTCTTAGAATTTGAATAATATACCTATACATTACTACATACACATTTTACATCACACCACAGTTTCTTTATGCATTTGTTTGTCAAAGGACAATTAGGTTGTTTCCATAATATGATTGTTGTGAATAATGTTGCAGTGAAGATGAGAATACTGGTGTCTTTACAAGGTTGTTGTTCCATTTCCACTTGTGTATGATACAAAGAGAGATTACTGGGTCATGTGCTAGTTTTATTTTATATTTCTTTAGAAACTTCCACTTCCATAAGGAGTATACCAATCTACACTTTTCACCAACAGTGTAAAAGAGTTTTGTTGTCTCCATACCTTCACCAATGTTTGTTATCTTTTGCCTTTCTTTAAATAATAGCTGTCTTAATGTGTGTGAGGTGGTATTTTTGATTTGCATTTTCCTGATGATTAATGCTGTTTAACACTTTTTCATATACCTGTTAGCAATATATATTTTACCTGTTAATATGTCTTTAGAGAAGTGTGTGTCCAGGTCTGACATTTAAAACATGATACAATTTGCATTTGTACCAAAAATAATGAATACTTAGATATTACTCTAACAAACTATTTACAATATTGTTACATGAGGAAAACTTGTAAACATAAAAGAAATCTAAAAAATACTATGTAAACAGAAAGACATTCAATGTTCATGAATAGGAGAACTCAATACTGTCATGATGTCAGTTCTTCCCAACTTCAATTATAGATTCAATGCAGTCTCACTCAGACCTCCAGTAAGTTATGTTGTGAATTTTAATAACTGATTCTAAAGTTTACATGGAAAGGCAGATGACCCAAACTAGCCAAGATAATACTAAATGGAGAAAACAATCAGGAGACTGATACTACCCAACTTTAAATTTAATGTCAAGCTATAGTGATCAAAACAATATGGTACTTGGTGAAATAATAGGTCAATGGAATAGAGTAGAGAGATCCAAAATAGGCCCACATAAATAGTTAACTGATCTTTGATAAAGAACAAAGGCAATTCAATTGAGAAAGCATATATTTTCAGCTAATAAATGTTTTAATGCAAAGTTGGAACAGTAGGTTAAGATCATATCACAAAGGGCTGTATATATTATTAGTTTATAACATGATGTATATAATATAATGACAAGGTCACTTTAAAGTCCTTCAGAGGATGTTAGAGATCCAAAGAAGGGGGGAGGAATAGCTAATCTCAAGAGCACCATCCCAAGGTAAGCATAACTTTTCATAATAGAACTTATAGTGTGCAACACAGTTCAGAGCAGTGTTCATTAATTTTGCAGTAGTCTAAGCAACTAATTATGCATTTGGATTCTTCTCTTCAAAGCCAACACTGTAATTATATTATTTTATACACATTACATAAATAAGTTATTCCTTCCTGTAACCTTCTAACACAGCAGCTGCACTGATAGAAAAGTTTTAATTGTAAAAGCATTTGTGGGAAATAATTTCTGGAATTGGGAATTTTTTTTTAAGGATAAAAATTTGCCTGGATCAGGTATTAGAGTAAGGAACTGAAGCATATTAATCACTTAGTAAAAAGGTATTGAGTAGTAAAATGAGGCAACAAATTAGCCTTTCTGCTTTAATCTCTTCTTTGAGGCTATTAAATGCCTAGGAAATGGGGTACTTTTTTTCTCCTCTTCAGAATTTGAAATAGTCCTTGTAATTGGGCTAAATTCCATTTAAAAGTTTCCTGGTGGGGGGGAGATGGTCTAATTTTAAAATGCTCAACAACTTGTGCAGAGTCTAAACTACTATAGAAATGAGAAGTGCTGTGTGCATATTTATGAGCCAAGGGAAAAAGGTACTTAAGATCAAAATCTCATTAAAAAGCATTCGATGATCTTGGTTTGTTGTTTTTGCTTTAAAAGATGATGTCTTTAAAATATACAAGAAAGAAATATACAAGAATTGTGGGATTTAAAAACCAAGTATAGCTAAGAAATCATTTAAACCAGTGACCTGCAAACTTGTTTAATGAGAGATTTATTTTAAATCATTTGTTATATATAAATGAAAAGTGACATGGAATGAGAAAGTGTGCTGATAATTTTTGTTCTTTTTAGATTAAAAGAAAGCTGACATTGTCCACTCAATTGGTTTTACTACCACTTTTATGGTTAAATAATTTGAAAAATACTGGCCTAGTCCAAGTATTTTATTTTTTCAGATAAGTGCCCCTGAGAAGTATCTCAGGATAACCACAGATTTAAGCTGTGACCATGTTGTGCTAGTCCCATGTTAGTGCTAGTCAGTGCTCTTTCTGCCAACATTTCTTAGGCCATACTGACATTGAATACTTCAGAAATTGTAGTGATGTTGTCATTAAATGTTTTCAGTGATTAAAAGCACACTTAGTGCTAAAATATAGTTGTATAAAATCATTTTGAAAAAATGCATAAACTCATACTTATATATAGGATAAAACAATGAATGAATTGGTAAAGCAACATATAGTCCTTCAACTAAATTGCTTTCAAAGAATGGAAGCATTCTTACATGTATGCCATGTGAGCCTTGAACATAAGTGTACTGGTTTCTTTGCCCTCTGACAGTGGAACCCACATATCTTCCCTTGACAGACCCTTCTGGGATCTCTGACTTGATTTCATTCCTTCCCTTGTTAATATCCCTCATTACTTATTATGATCCAGAATTTTCTGAGAAGCCAGTCTCTTGAATGTACTCAAATGTCTTTGTACCCCAATCAAATAGTCTTCAGTAAAGCGGATTTGGAATCAAATTGTGTAGGTACAAACTCAGTTTCCTCATCTTAAAATGGAGGCAACGATAAATGATAACTTCTTGTTAAGTTTTTGAGTTTTTAAATTTGTTCAACATAGTCTTAAGTATTGGAGGGAATTGTTGTTACATATTCATGAATATATGGATGTTGACAAAGTAAGTTAAGGCTGCTCCTAGTGCATGGTTTCCCTCTTTGACCACTCCCTGCTCCCATGTTTCCCCTACTTTACCCCCATATTACTTGGGCTTCTCATGGGAGTCAAGGGTTCCCAGCTGCATTGATAACCTCTCCCCTACTCCCTTCCTCCAGCTACACTGATAAACCCCCCTAATTCCCCCCAGCTTCATAGTTATGATTCCCCCTGATAATGTAAAGATTCACCTATGTTGAGTTTATTATTGAGCTTAGCTAACTTTCAATCTGTCTTAAATTGTACTCTAGCTTCCACATATGAGAGAAAACATTTGCCATTTTGTCTATGTTTTAGACTCTAGTGTTGATGGTGACTAACTAGTACCTAAGTCACTCTTCTATCTAGTTGTACTTGTTGACATTTATATAAGTTGTTTAATACTTCTAAAGTTATGAGAATACACATCCATTGTGCCTTCAATTTTTTTCTTTATTTGAAGACCATTTAAAATTACATTAATACCATGCTGGCTTCACTATAATTGTTGAATATTCTCTTTATTTTAAATTTAAGTTTATCAAAATATTAATATTTTGTGTAGTTATTGCTGAAAAGAAATGTCCTTTTTTCCACTGAAACTTGAGCTGTTAAGGAGTAGCAGTTTCCTACATTGGCAATGTTAAATGTAACCTTAGCTTTCAATTCATTGCTATGGTTATGTTAGAGCCTGCTGTAGGAGATAAAAACCCATTGCAAATGAAGACAGCATTCATTTTCCTTCTACCTCAGGCCACACAGAATTGATTGGGGTAATAAAATGACAGTACCTGGTAATATATTGAAGGCTTTTTAATTTGAAAACCAGTTTGAGCCTGATTCAGAGCTTGTTTAAAGCTAATTTATAGCTTACATAATTTTCAGCTGGCTGACCAAAGTAAAGGATGGTGTATGAAAACTGATAAAGAATTAACTTATGATACATTCAGACATGTCTTATTAAAATCAACTGGTATTAAAAAACAGAATGGCAGAAAAACATAGTAACTTGTTTTCAGTAACCAACATTGTTAACAATAGTTTAAATTTCTCATCATTGGTTTCAAAACAAGTTTCTTATCCTGTAAAATCAGTTCTATTTGCATTTCTTACATTTAAAATCCTTCATTTTTCATCATATTATGGTCAGCAAAAGTGTGGATATAGTCAGCAGCTGTTGTGGCACTGTGAAATAGTGCCAAATCTATTATATGCCATGGTGGCAGTGCTGCTGCTAAATAGTTCTGGTCCGTCAGCCTTTTGGTTACAAATAATCGTTTTCAAGATGTGAGCTAAAAGAATTTGAGCTCTTCGTATTAATTTGAACTGAAAAATTGGTGTTAGACTTTTTTCCTTTGTAGCCTATTGTTATCTCTTTATTCTATCATATTTAATCATTTTAACCCACAGAATAATATTATAACCCTAGTAAAGTACGTATTTTTAGAAATTCTGTCAGCATTCACAAGTAAAAAATAGATCACATTTTCCTTTTTTATATGTAAGTCATTTCCATGGCTACTATTTTTTACCTTAAAAAGTTAGTTTCGAAGGGCCATGTCTTTTGCCATACTCTATTGTTATAAATCCTAGAAAGTGTCCAAATTTTCAGCAATGCATTTATCATTATCCTTATTTTTTTTCTTGAAAAGAGAGAAGGGCAGTGAGACACAGAGAGAGAAGCAATTTTATTTAGTTTTTCATGTTGCCTTTGTTGCTCTGACACTTTATGTATGTGGTGCTGGGGTTCAAACCCATGGACTCACCCATGCAAGGCAAGCACTGTAACTGCTGAACCACTGCTCCAGCCCCACATTATTCTTGACCACATGTATTGTACTTAGTATGCTGGAAATGTTTGCAAAATCGTGTTTGGGATATCTGCCTTAAAGAAAAAAGTGAATAAACTGTTGCATGTAATTATCAGAATAGAAGTTGGGAACTGGAAAACACTGTTGTTTTTCCCATGAAGTCTGTCCAGCTCTTTAGTCAGACATAAAACCAAAAGACTATGATATAATATGATATCTAGGGTAAACATGTTCAAATGATTTTAATAACTTTAAACACTGTAAAGTAGTACATGCTTATTATAGAAAACTTGCAGAACAAATAATATATAAACATGACAAACGTTATTAAGTAAACACTGCTAACATTTTGTGTTCTATCTGCGTCTTTTAAGACCTTACTATATCACATAAGCCAGGTGTTTTTGTCATCTTTTTGTTGCTATGGCCACTCACAATACCTGACATGAACAACTTAAAATAGGAAAAGTTTCTTGGCTATTGCACAGATATTAGTGACGTTGAGGTGATGGAAAGTACAGAAAATATAAGATCAGTGCCACAGTGCTATACTAAGTAGGTCAGTTATTCTTAAAGTCATTTCAGAAGTAACTTGTACCTGCTTGATGCCTGCCATGGACTGCCTTGTGTATTTTTTTTATGCCTGATCTTAGGTGATTTAGTGTATGACAACTCTCCGCATACCCCTATAGTCCACTAAAAATTATTTGACATTTATTTAATCTTTTTTAACTACTTTTGCTTGAAATATATTAACTTCTAATGATTCTTAAATTAAATTCACCTTGTTTTATCTTCTGTTCATGGTCATTTGAATATGTAATTTGATATAATTTATAAAAATATCAGAAGTTACTCAGCAATTAGAGTTAGTGCTAGGTAGGCAGAGACAGTGAGCCACAGCTAGGAGCACACACTCACTAGAATAAACAGTGGACCCTCCACGGGGTACTGTGCTCCTGAGCTTTGATGTTCAGTGGGTTAGAGATGTTAAGTGCAACTTCAATTTATATTATTAGCATTTTATTATCCTTGTGATGTAAGTCAAGGAGCATCTTTAGTCCACAGAAACCAAATAAAGTATCTTGACTTTCAGTCTTGTATATATTCCTTTTTTGTTTAATTCTAGAATTATATCTCTACTCATTCACAAACTTTAATTCAGCACCTTTATCAGGGCCACAATTTTTGAAGATTCAAAAAATGAGTAAGACAGAATTCTTTCTTTTAAACAATTATGCATGCATCATCATGGAGATAGGTGTGTGAATTGAAAAACTAAAGTCTTAATACTGCTTAAAAAATCTAAGTTATATGAAATTGTTGAATTATAGATATAAGCCATTCTTTGAGCTAGGCAAGCAAATGTTTAATAAATGAAATATAATAAACAATAATGTATAAATCAAGTGCTGTTACACTGTTATAGCAAGTAACATTTTAATTTCTAAAATACCTTACTTTTTTATAATTTTTGCCAGTTCCAGCACAGTGTATAAAGATGGGGCAGGGGACCATGAGTGAGAAGTACTCTGGAGTCTTAGGATGAGGAGTAGGAGTAGTATATTTTTAATTGTTTTGTGCTTCTTGCTTTTATAGTTTAAAGACTTCAGGGTTTGGGAGTTTTTTAATGCTCAGTCTCATTTTCATGAAAATGTCACTGTCACTAAAACTTAAGCTTCTAAAGTTGAATCATATAATATTTTAAATTTTTTTAAAAGAAAGGGGGAAAGAGAAAGAACCAATTTAATTTATTTTTCATCTGCCTTTTGTTTCTCCAACTCTTAGTTATATATGTGGTACTGGGGTTTGAACCCGGGTGTATGGCAGGCAAGCACTCCAACCACTGGACCACCACACCTGCCACTTTAAATTTGTTTTTTAGTTTTTACTTTTTAAGAAAGTGAATTTGGAGCCCACATGACTTCAGTGAGCTTGGAACCCAAATAAACTTTCCAAACAGAAACAAGTGATTGCTATACTTTTTCCGTATGCTTTTATAATTGAGTTAGATGTTTCTAAAACAAAATTTTCTGGTTTATTTTTTTGTTTGTATGACTTTTAAAAAAAAATCTAACAAAAGTGAGGACTCTAAAGACATTCTTATTGCAAAACTCTGGTAACAGGGAGATCTACAAAAGGCATTATCATTGTGTTCATATGCAAAGGAAAAATTTTGTTTTGCAGCAGAAATTTTTACATGTTTTTTCTTGTTTTACTGAAACTGACAATAGAAAACAATTAGTTTTCAGTAATTTAAAGCAAAATTTGCCTCTGTCATTGAAGTGCATTATTTAAAAATTTACTGATTTATGATATGTTGAGAGAGAGGTGTTATAATTTTTGTTGTTTCTTATTAAAATTTAGGCATTCATCTGTTTTAACTTTGAAAATCACTATTTCTGTGTACGTTTACTTGTTTCTTCTGTATTTGGAGGATTTTTATATATGACAGTATCATTTGATTATATAAGATTAATTTTACAAGCTTTATTCTGAATTCAAGTAATATGTTGATCTAAATAGAATGAGGTCAGCTGAATTAAGTTAAATAATTGTTACACACTGATGAATTTCATGTTGAATGGGAATTAAATACAAATAAAAACCATTAGCCATTGGTTTAAAAATAAAATTTAAAGGATTCTACACAGTTGTTATACTTAAATGAAGAATATATTTCACAGTAACCCTCAAGTACTGGTAATTTATAATGTTAAAAGGCAGGTGTATGAGTCTGCAAGCATTTAGCTTTATTTCTGAAATAAATGAAAAATAAATTACAAAATAGAAAATATTAGATTAGTAACTTTTAATATCCTCCAAGTACACACTTAAGGGTAAATGTTTATAGGATTGATAATAGTTGCATAAACTTCTCCATACAGTGTGACTTAGTGTACTATTTCTAGTAATGCATCTTTGTGATCATTTCATCCTTACAATAATGATATTAGTATCTGGATTCCTGTCAGAGTAGAATGGGTGACCTGGACACTTAGGCATTCTTCTCCTCTACCCCAGTGCTCTGTTGTGCTGGGATTGAACCCACAACCTCACACATGTGGTAACTTGGGGTGTTTGGGACTTGCAACAAGAAATACATGAACCCTGAAACTCCTACACATCCCCACACACTATACTACACATATACCCCTACATTTATCCCTATGCACAACTACACATTGCTCTATATGAGCCTTCTTGTACCCCTGGACACATACCTCTGATTACAGCCCTACACGCACCCGTACGTCTACACAGCCCATTGCCCAACCCTACTGTACACACACTGAGATAAAACTCACTTTTTTATCCTTACTATGTGCACTGTACCCATTTTATTCTTTTCTTTTCATTTTACCTTTAAAACAAAACTTCACAATCACTAAATCTTCATTTCACCAAGACTTGAGTGTTCTGGCTCTCATAATACATTGTCCTGATTTATAATTTAAGTTTGTAAGGTTTTTTTCTAGGAGTCTATATATATAAATGAAGATACAAAACAAGTGTACATAATCTAGGATAAAATGATACTTTGTTTACATTGCAAACTCTGCATAGGTTTTTTTTTTTTTTTTAAAGAGAGAGGGGACAGTGAGAGAGAGAGAGACAGAGGACAGAGAGAATTTTTATTTAGTTTTTCACATGGCCTTCGTTGCCCTGAGACTTTGTTTTGTACATGTTGCTGGGGTTTGAACTCGCGTACTTGTGCATGCTGGGCAAGCGCTGTAACCGATGAACCACTGCTCCAGCCCTCTGCATAGGTTTTTATGATGTGAGTTTTCATTGTTCAGTAACATTTGTAAATTTTTTCTTACCATATTACATACAAACTGCAAGAGTTTTGTGCAGAAATGTGTGAGTCTAGCAGTTAAAGGCAAGAGGTTGAAATGATAGGATTCAAATGAAGTTTAACTAATACAACTGAAATTTCTGTTTATGATAAATTGAAGGGCTTCATTCCATTCAAAAGACAGAGGGTTACAGATGCTGGTATCACATAAAATTGTTCCTAGTTACTCACTGAAATTGAAAGAGGTTTAATTCTTGGGGAGCATCTTTGAAATATGATCACTCTTATCATGTAAATATGAAGAATACAGCACTTCATTAGCTGTGAGGTAACCTCATTTTAAATGTTTATTTCCATAAAATTATGATGTCATATATGTCTGAAAAGCATGAAGTTTGTAGTCAGTCACATCTAGACTTAGTAACCATCCCATCCTGAGCAGATCCTTCTCAGTTGAAACTTCCTTATCAGAGACAGAATTGATTCTCCTTGTTTTTATGAGGAAAATGCCAATCATATTTTGTCATTTTTTAGCATACTTAGAATCTTAGAATTTTTTTATTGAAAAATTTATTTGTTGAACAATCATACAAATTTTAACAAAATAATATATAACGTATATAGATTCTGAAGATTGGATTTATCCCCAAGAGTGCCCCCCCAGTTACCTACCTTTATCCCTCCCTTCCCCTTCCCACAACATCTCTAAAAAAAGTGTTAGGTTGTGTAACATTACATGATATCTGGATTTAACACCTGATATTAGACCACTTCTCTTAATGGCCAGGGTCTAGTTCCAGCCTCCACAGATGAGTGAAGACATTTGACCCTTGGTTTTCTGGGTTATGCTGATTTCACTCAGCATAATTTCTTCCATAGCCTTCCATTTACCTTCAAAGGATGCAATATCATTGTTTCTAATTGCTGTGTAAATTTCCATGGTATATATGTACCACAGCTTTTGGATCCATTCATCCAGTGAGGGACATCTGGGTTGTTTCCATGATTTAGCTATTGTAAATTGAGCTACTATGAACATAGATAATTGCCGTGTCACTATAATGTGCTGAGAATCTTAGAATTTAAATGTAAAAGTGACTTAATAGATCAATCAACTGGTCTAATCTCGTTAGATCTTGGTTTCCTCAAGATTCTCTCCACAGTTAAGAAACCCAAGGGCTGGAGTGGTAGCTTGGCGGTTACAGCACTTGACCGGCATGCGCAAGTACATGGGTACTCCTAGAGCTTATAAATGATTTCAGCAAAGTGGCTGGCTATAAGATCAACACTCATAAATCAATAGCTTTCCTATACTCCAGCAACAAGTCCACTGAAGAAGAAATCAGGAACTCTGTCCCATTCACAGTCTCCTAAAAAAAACAGAAACAAAAACAAACAAACAAACAAAAAAAAAACTTGGGCATCAATCTAACAAAGGATATTAAGGATCTCTGCAACAAATACTGTCGAATATTAAAAAAAGAAATTGCAGGAGACCTGAGTAGATGGAAAAACATTCTATCTACTTGGTTAGGCAGAATCAATATAATCAAAATGGCCATTCTACTGAAAACCTTATACAGATTCAATGCAGTTACCATTAAGATACCAGTGACATTCTTTAAGGATATAGAAAAAGCAGTTCTCAGACTAGAGCAGTGGCTCGATGGTTATGGTACTTGCCCAGCATGAAAGAAAAGAAAAAAATGTGTCTAAGGAATGAGGGTCACTTGAAAAACTAAATAAAAATTGCCTCTCTCTCTCTCTCCCTCCCTCTGTCTCTCTCTCCCTCTCTTACTGTCTGCTCTTTCTTTTAAAGAAAAGAAGAAAGGGGTTGGGGATTTAGCTCAGTGGTAGAGCGCTTGCCTCCGCAAGGCCCCAAGTTCGGTCCTCAGCCCAGAAAAAAAAAGAAGATATCCAGGGGCTGGGCTGGTTGCTCACGGTAGTACTTGCCTGGCATGCATGAGGATGCCGGTTGGAACCCAGCTCCACGTACACAACAAAATATAACATCGAAAGCCACATTAAAACTAAATAAAATTGATTGTCTCTCCCCCCCCCACACACACTGTCCCTTTCTTTCTCTGTCTTTAAAAAAAATCCAGGACTGGGATGTGGCTCAGGAGTAGAGTGATTGCTCACATGCATGAAGTCCTAGGTTCGATCCCCAAACCCCCTCACCACACACACACAAAAGAAAATGAAAGAAAAGAAAAAAAGAAATCCATTGTTTAGGATTGTAAATGAGTTATCGTAAGACCCATGTTAAATGTTGGTAGATCCCAGCAAAGGACTTGGACTCTTTGTACCTAAAGCTCCTGTCTTTCCCCTACGCAGTTTTCATTTCCAGTACTCATCATATGCATTTATAGTTAAAAATCTCTTACGCTGCCACACAGTTCCCAAATGGCGTATCATTTACTGATTGTGCTAGTTGGGTTTATTATTTGGCGCATGTAGACAAAGTAAAGATTTTGTTACAAATATAAAAATGATTGGTATCTGTAATAAGATCACACAAGAAAAAGAGTGTAGGAGAGGATGTAGACAGACTGTCCCAGACATCCATAAAAAAAAGGTATTTGTAATTATTTCTTTTTAGAATAAATGCAATTATACTGCAAATAGGTACAACATTTTTTAGGGAGGTGAGACTTCTAAATTTGTGTGTTCACTATTCTATGAATATACTAAATTCCATTGAATTTTACACTTTTATAAAGTGCGTAGAATGTGGATTGCATCCCCCCAAAATGATTTGATACAAAATAAATTACTGTGAAATTCTTGCATTGTGTTATGTGATGGTGTGAGCTTCATCAAAAGTATAATTTGATGATATATGACTCCCATAGGGAAGTTAATCTGATGTACATATTTTATTCTTTGAATAAAATGCCACATCTGTGCAATATGTAGATTTCTTCCTAATTAGTTTTTTATTTCATTTTTCTAACTAATTTGAACTTGTTTCTAGCCCATTTAAGTTTTTAATACTTACATGTCTTTATGATTGACACAGATGTGTTTTGTTCCCACTTGATGCTTCCTTTTCCTTACTGTGTTGTTTGCCAAAATTGAATAAAGCATGGCTTCCTGAATGGGAAAAAGTAAACTACTGGCATGTTTTACTGAAATTATCAGACTATGAGAATTATTTGCCTAGACAATTTTCAGTAGCCATTTAAAAATATCTAAATATTAGAAATGGCAGATAAAATGAATAATTAAGCAAATACCTTTACTGATTATTATTTTTACATTAGAATTCTTATATTTTCTCTTTGTTTTGATACTGCCTATGCTGCTCCATGAAAGCAAATAATTTTAGTGAACTTTCTCCAAATTGTGTTATAGATGATGTTAAATTTATTTATCAGTGAAAAATCATAAACTACAAACACATATTAGCCCAAACACATAAAATTATAGAACTTGCATTTGTGTAACCTTGGCTATCTTCAAATTTAAACCGTTTGAAATATTTCATGCATTTTTCTATTCTTATAGTGCTACACATAGCAATTAATCATTGTTCCATAATGAATTATTTTTATCTGCATCTTATATCTATTCTGTTATATAGAATAAATATTTATATGTTCTCATTTTTTTTCTGGAGTAGTAGATGTAGATAAAATAGGCTTGAAGTGTCAGCTATAATTCATTGTTTGAAAAGAATGGCCTGTGCTAATACTCTGTAAAAAAGAAAGCTATCTAAATCATTTCAGCAGCAAGCCTATAACCAAGATAACATCAGCATTTTCCATCCTGAAAATATATCTTCCATATATTAAAGTAAAAATAGCAATGTTTTCTTTAAAATATTTAACCTATCATCATCACAAACCTAGCTTAAAGAAGATCTTGGTATTGTTTGATAGGGAAAAGTATAAGGGTACAATTTTCATTTATTCACGAATTCCCATGTTAGTAACTATGAAACTAATACTTATATTAAAAACAAATTATTATTCCATCTAGACATACAGTGAAAGCACCACTCTAAAACCTAATGGCTAATTGTCTAATATCATACAAATTATCAGTGTGCAAAAATCTAGAATTTTCTTTTCTACTCACATAAATTGTAACCCTCTAATTTAGTGCTGCTTAGATTTTTGTTGTATAGTTAATATTTATTTAGGATAGGAACAAGCTATCTGCTACTTAATCCACATTACTTAAGCATTAGGAATACAAAGATTTTTATCATGTCAGAAGTTTTTGCCTTACTTTGGGAATCTAGGTTTACGTTTCTTGACATTGGCTTCATATTGGTTTTTCCAATAATGAAAATGAAAATATTATTGAACTTTGCTCTTCACTCTAAAATATGTCCCTAAATCATTCTTTGAAGATGGTATACTATAGTATTTGTAAATATAATATATAAGCATTATTTAGCGTTAATGTTTTCCATCAATAATCATAGTGTTAATTTACGCATTTTTTCATATTGTTCGTTATCTACGGTTTATTCAACAAGGAATTAAGCTAATTTGGAAAATGCAGGGAAAAAAAAAACAGAGAAAGCAAAAGTCTTAACCTTTCTCCCAGAGATTACCATTGCTATAGTTTGAATTTGTCCCCCAAAGTTCACGTATTGGAAACTTAATCTACAGTGCAACAACAAAATTGGGAGATGATTGATTAAGTAATGAGGGCTATGCCACTCTGAATGGGTTAATGTTAATTGCAGGAGTGGATTACTATGAGAGGGGGCTTGTCATAAAAGCAGATTTGGTTCCCATTTGCTCTGTTGCTCTCATACACTCTTTTGCTCTTCTGCCTTTTACCACAGGAAGTCCCAGCATAAAGGCCCTCACCAGATGTGGGCCCCTTGATCTTGGACTTTCCAATATTGAGAACTATAAGAAATATATTTATTTTCTTTAAAAATACTCACTGTATGGTATTCTGTTATAGCAACAGAAAACGGACTAAGATAACTAGTTTTCACATATTGAATTAATTTTTTTGTAGCTTTTCTTCTTCCCTTGATTTAACAGATATTTTCTGAGCATCCTGTAAGAGAAAGACTCCATGATAATGGCTGGGAATACCATAGTATCCGTTTCAAGACATATCCCTTACCTCTTGATAGCTGTCAGATATATATGAACATGAAATAAATCTATTGAAGAAAACCCAAGATCTTATTAAAACAACTAGCCTAATTGATAGGTCCTAGCAAATATACTTTATAAAATATGGTAATAGTGTTCCCTTGATTTCTATTGCTGATATATATCCATACTTTTTTTCTTAAGAGAGAGAGTGAGAAAGAGAAAATTTTTTTTTTTTTTCATGTAGTTTGACGCTTAATTGTGTTTGTGGTACGGGGATTCAAACCTGGATCTTCACACATGCTAGGTAAGTGCTCTACCCCTGAGGCACCACTCCAGCCCCTGTCCATACTTAATTGTTCTCTCTCTCATTTTAAAGTCTGTTACCCATTCAGTGAGACTATTAAGAAGAAAACCATTTCTTGTCTGCATATAAGCTCCATATCTAAAAAGTTCACATTTTTTAAAAAGCATCTATGATATCATTATTGCTGCTATAAACTTAAATAGACTAAAATCAAGCAAATATCAAGAATGTTGATTAGCCAGTTATTTTACTAGCAGCAGAAAAAAAAGGTAGCATTTTCAAATTATTTTTATGATAATATAAAGTTGCTGATTCAGAATAATAATTTATGGAACATTGGAAGCATTTTCCCCATTTTAACATTAGTGTTGCCTGAAGCAATTAGCACAGTTGTGTGGCAATTTTATAACAATAATTTGTAATAATATAGTTAATTTCATCATACTATTTAAACAGCTACTTTTCTAATCAAATAACTCTTATGCTTTGTTTGTACCATAATGAAATATACTAAAAAACATGAAAAGTAATACACATTATAGGTATACAGAATATAATTATAATCCTATTTAATTAAAACAGTAAATTAACATTATAGAACTTTTAAGTCTTAAATTTTTTCTCTTTTACTTCTTTTTCATGCATTAGATATTACCCTATTTTAAACTTGTTGGATAAATATTAGAAAGTAAACTAAAGAAAATAGGAAAGTGTATTTCATATTCAAGTTTACTTTTTAAAAAAGCAATGACAGATAAATTTTTGAATGTGTTGAGCCTAAATTTTCCATCATGAATAATCCTTAATTAAATCAATTACATCATTATATTAAACTGTTTTATTTGAAAATAGATTTATGGCAGTTTGTTTTATGACATAGTTTCTAGCAGTTTGCCATCAAAGATGTGACAATTCCTTCAATAGAATATTTATTTACATATTATTATATTTTAAAATCATATATTATTATGATGTGAGACTTTTTGAGACAATTGCCACCAGAATATGAGTTGGAAATATATTTGTTGCTGCAAAGAGGTATCTCTTTGTCTGATAAACATGTTTCCATTTCTCCCATTCTTTCAGAGACTAACCTTGTCCTTATCCCTGTTGCTACTGCTCCATTTTTTTGTACTACAGCAGAATTTTACACAGTTGTTTATATTCAACACCTTCATTTGCTCATATCCATTTTCTCTTTTTCCTACAAAAATGGAAATGTTTATAAGAAACAAGTGAAAGAGTATAAAGTATTATATACTTTCTGATTATAATCATGTAGAAGTAATTGTCATATCCTATCACTAAATTGAGTAAGTTGGGAAGATAATTTTAATTCATGTGTTTCTCTATGATTGCAGATATAAGTCAACACTTAATTTCAGAAGTGTTCATAAAACACTGCTCTGTGTAAGCTTTCTTTTCATGCATACATTTACCTCCGTATGATCATTTCCAGCATAATGAGAATGAGATGTTGAAAGAGGTCCTGTTGACAATAAGTACAGTTGACTGACTTTGCAAATCAGTGCCACAGCTCCTTTTTGTTTCTTTTCATTCAAACTGAAAGCCTCTAGACCTGGATAGAAGGAGTCTAAAGCAGAGGCATCATTCCAAATTACTCTCCCTTTTATTCCTGATTCCAAGAATATTATATTTATTTCCATCCTCACTACTGTAATCAACCATATTACCATCATTCTTGGTCTGACTATTGCAATAACCTGCCTCCTCATTTCTCTGTATTTTTACCTAACTTCTACCTTTCATTCTCTGTGCTATATCCAGAATAAGCTTAAAACTCAAAATCAAATAATATTACTTGAATTTGTAAATTTCCAATGCCTTTTCATTGCAAATTAAATAACCTATGTTGGCAGGTGTATTCACACCTAACACTTAAAATCTCATGCGGGGTTCCTGACCTCATGCCGATTTCATTTCTGCGTTACTGCCTTAACCCTTGTTTCTTGTACGTAGACATTTTGTTCTCATGGATTAGCATGACAGGCTACTTCAAATTATTCAAGTCTCAAAGAGGGGCTTCATTGTAAGTGTGTAGCTACAATCTCTTCATCCTGTTTTGTTGTAGTTGTTGTTTGTTTGTTTTGTGGTTTTAGTTTTGGTTTTGGTGCCAGGGATTGAACCCAGGGGTGTATACCACTGAGCCACATCCCCAGTGCTTTTTGTTATTTATTTTAAGACAGTTTCTCAGTTGATTAGGGCCTTTTTAAATTGCTGAGGCTGGCTTTGAATTTGCAATCCTCCTGCCTCAGCCTCCTGAGCCACTAGGATTACAGTTGTGCACCTCCACAACTGGGCCTGTTTTTTCTTCTATATCAAAATATGAAAGTATTTATCAGTTAACATTTACTGCCTATTCCTCTGTAATGGAATTTAAGATTCCTGAAGACAAAGTTAAGTTGTTGCTCACCACTGTTTCACCTTCTAGAACAGCCTGGCACATAGTAGACAGATGTGTATAGTTAACAAACAAATAGAAAACATGTATTTATCACAAGTTCAAGTAGTTCTTAAAAGTATAATTTCAGTTGTATGGAAATAATGAAATTGTAGTTTAAAATAGGAAACAAGAATGATCATGTTTATTCTACTTAGAAGAAAAACAAATTACTTCTTCCAACCTCCTACAACTTAGTTCAACATTTGACCACAATTTTTGGAAATAAATTTTAAAGTTCAAACAAGCAAACTTTGAGGTTGGGTTGGTTTTTTTTTTTTTTTAATAATGTAAGGAAACAGACTGAGAGAACATGTGTCTTTCCTAAGATCATACCAATCAGACATGCTAAAGCAGGTTCTAAATAGGTTTATCTGACATCAAAGCCTATGCGTTTTTCTGCTGTGTGCATGTAGATGTTTTGGATAAGAAAATCACAGCTTTTTTCCAATATAATATTAATTCACTTACAGAATACACTCACACCTACACATACACACATTTTTTGGTACATGCTGTTTTGTCACACTTGATTTAAAGTAATAGCAATTAATTATAGCCAGTATTGACTTTCTTGGCAGACTGTTCCAGACTTCAATTTAAGAGACATGAGTTCTGATTCCATCTTGACCATGAATTAGTTGCAGGACTCTGAGGAAGTCCGTTAGTCATCTGGGAATGACTTGCCTGTCAGAAGAGTATAAACAACGGGTCCGATGACCTTTAAATAGGATGCTTTCTAGATCTAAACTCTTATAGCTCTCATTAGTGAAGTGTAATCCAGAAAAAGCATTTGTTGTAAATTTGTTGCAGTTTATCTTGGCATTGGATTTTATTATTTGAATGTGAAATGTTTATTTAATATTAATTTACTTTTCCTGCAAATATACACAGTAGGTAGTATTCCTACTTGAATATGTTTTGAAAGTAAGGGAGATAATTAAAAAATACTAATATAGAACTTTAAAGTCATCTTGAATTATATATTGTTTTATTGTTTATTTGCTGTTGATTTCCCTCATCTTATCAATAGAAGTTCTCACAAAACTATCTAGTGAACTGAATATTTATTACACTCTTCAACTGATTTTCTTGAAATTTTTAAGAAAAAAATGTATTTAATACTTTCACAATTTTTTTTACTTCTTTTCTCTTTTCTAGTTGTATTGTCTTCAAAACAAGTTTAAGGTATGGCAGTATATCTATCGGATGCTGACTGGAATGTCTCTAGTGTTGTGATGCCAGTTTTTGAGCTAAAACAAATATGTTACCAAGTGTGGCCTTTTAGAATCAGCATATTATTAAATACTTATTCTACTGCTTCCATCTCTGTGAAACGTAATACTAATTTTATGGTACTGAGTCCTAATAATGATGAGAGCCATCTACATTCAGAGGAACAAAATAATATCATAGTCCCAAGCGCTTGCTGTTGCTCAGTTGAATTACCACTTTAGTCAGTAATTTAAAGTTAAAAATGTCAAAAAACATTTCAAATAATGGTGAAAGTTTAAAATGTATAAATAATTTAACTATAATTTATTTTCTATTTTAAAAGAAAATTAAAGGAGCTGTACTCTGTGTATTCTATGCTAAATGATATGTCAATAATTAAAAGATGAGTAAAATGAAGTCTTAGAAAACTTCTCCTCATAAGTAGTGGAGGTTTATAAAATGAAATTTTCTAAGTAATTCTTGAACACCAGTATGAAAAATTACACTTTTTAAACATTCAACATATTTTTGACTGAGCTTCACAATTGCCACATAATATTCCTGTGAAATCATTGACTTTAATATTTTCTTCTTTTAATATTCAAATATACACCTTAATTTTTTCTTAACTATATTAATACATCAGAATTCTGTATTCATTCAATTTAATGGTATACTGAGATTTTCCTTTAAGAATCTTGAGTTTGAGAGCTTCGATGTGGCTTAGTGGTAGAGCGCTTGACTAGAGTATCTGAAGCCCTGGGTTTGATCCCCAGCACCTCATTAAAGAAAAAAAAAATCTTAATTTGAACTCAGCATTCCTAAGAGTCCTTCATCAAGGACCTAGCTCTGTAAGACATATGACTCTTCTTAAAAGTAGAAGCTATCTTTTCTGTGGAATGTAAGCTTTTGCTTCAGGAGCTATCAAAGAATTGAGAAAGCCCTTGTAGACTCCACTTATATGAGCTTCTTTTAGGACCTGTGAGCAGTCATTCCAAAATAACTGCAGAATGTTACAATGCTCAGAAGCAAATCCTTGCAACGTTTTTCCAATACACCTTTTTTCCTCTCCTATTTTTTTTCCTAATGAGATTTAGGAAATATACCACGACAAACCCTAATTAGTCAGAATACAGTACAGAATGTAGTAGTCCCCCCTGAATTCTCAATTTCACTGTCCACAGTCAGTTATCTGATCCCAAAATGTTAAATGGAAAATTCCAGAATAATAATGTTTTAAATTTCATACTGTTGTTTCAAAATGAAAACTTGCTCCATACTATTCCACCCTGCCTGGGACTTGCATCATGTCCTTTTCCACTAAATCCATGCTGTAACTACCCATCCATTAGTTATTTTATAGCTGTCTTGTTTATCAAATCTACTGTTACAGTATCACAGTGCTTGCATTCAAATTCCCTTTCATTGTAGCCTAACACTACATCACAGAGACAATGCCTACATCATTCACCTCACTGTTTATCATGAAGACATCTGGCATTTTATAACAAGAAGGGGAATGAGGAATGCAGTACAATAAGATATTTTGAGAAGGAAAGAGACCACATTCACATAACTTCTATTGTAGTATATTACTTCAATATCCTATTTTATTATTATTTTTTAAAAGTATGTGAAGCTGAGTTTAAAATTTAGTTATCTTAAACCCTTCTAATTGTTGCATGATTTATTGTGCTCTTTGGAGTCAGTCAGAGCTGAATTAGAACTCTGCTCTTCTAATTTTAAATATGTGACAAAAGACTGTTCCTTAATGTCACCAATCCTCAGTTTCGTCATAGGGAAATGATAATACTTCTCTGACTTTCGTGAGGATTATAGATAATGCATGTAAATATCTGTTATTTAGGAAGCACACAAAAAGTCAGCATTATTTCAGTCCCATACCTCTATACATAAAGGAGTTATTCAAAGGGTAAAATACTTATTGAGAACCTGTAATATAAGAATAATACTGGATTCCTGAGGATACTGTGGTAAGATCAACCAAAATCACCTGTAATGAAACTTATCATGAGCAAAGGAAGACATATAATATATAAATTTGCAAGTAATTGACTTCATGGTGATAAATGTTATGGATAACAATCTGAGAAGTGGAAGAAGTACTGATGTGTAAAGTTAGAGAATTTTTCATGACTCAAACCTGTGTGATAAGACAAACTAACCATACAAAATCATGGGCAAAGGAAACTGAAGTTCATTCAAAAATCAGAGGGAAGACCAATGTGTTTAGAGCCAGTGTACTGTGCAAGATAAGGCTAGAAAGGTGGGAGGGGCTAGATGATACAGTACTGCTTTCCAGGTAATGGCAGAAGTCTGGATTTTACTCTAAATATAATGCTGTTAGAGAGTTAAGCGAGTATCTTACAAAGAGTACTGCCTCCTACGTGAAGAATGGGGATGCATTAGGTATCTCCATTCTGCTTTCCAGAGTTGCACCAATTTGAAGTCCTGCCAACAGGGTACCAGTGTACCCTTTCCTCCATATCCTCACTAACATTTATTGTTACTTGTATTCTTGATCATTGCCATTCTGACTAGAGTGTAATGAAATCTCACAGTAATTTCAGTTTGCATTTCAAATTGCGGGTTGGTGACCATTTTTAGTTCTTTTGAGAAGTGTCTGTTTAGTTCCTTTGCCCATTTATTGATTGGGTTATTTGGGGGTTTTTTGTTGTTGTTGTTAAGATTTTTTTTTTTTTTGGTTCTTTATATATCCTGGATGTTAATTCCTTGTCTGAGGAGATGGTGGCAAAGATTTTCTCCCATTCTGTGGCCTGTCTCTTCACTCTTTTATTTCCTTTGCTGTGCAGAAGCTTTTTAATTTGATGCCATCCCACTTACTCATTTTAAGAAAGCACTGTTTTTGAGGAGGGTTCCTACTGCCTGCGTGCATTGATGATTAAAACCTCTTACAGTTACTCTGGAAAGAGGAGAAAATAGAGTCAACTGTGCTTTTTTTTTTTTAGGCCAGAATTTAGGCTCCTCGTACAAATTTTATTTCATTTAAAACCTTAATCCATCAGAAATAGTTATTACAATTTTTTAGATGAGAAAAAATAGGTCCAAAAAGGTTAAGTGATTTCTTCAAAATAGTTTCAGATAGCATGTGTATCAGAATTATGATTCACATCTAGATTTGCCAGTCATTGACCACAAAGCGTTAGATTTCTCCTCTGCACAACTGTATAGAAGAAACAGTACAAATATAAAGTCTGTCTAAAAAGCCACAAATGAGTGTTATATAGTGCTAGCACTAGAAAAGCAGCTCTGTTGCCTTTCCACGTTATCTCCCACTGCTTTCTTCTTTCTTATTGGGCTTCAGCAAACTTACCTCCATTCTTTGACCAACTGCTTCTCTATGTTTTTATTAGTCATTTTTGGAGGGTGGAGGACTTCCCAGAAACTTATAGGTCTTTCTACTAGAAGACTAATATTCCTATGTATTTCTTTCATTGAGTGTATCATAATTTAGGTGATTGTTCTGTGGTAGTTAATTGTTTTAGTCAGAGATTGTAAGATCCTTAAGTTGGGAACTGTGTCTACCTTATATACGAGTTTTTGTTTTCTTTTTTAGCACCTGGTACACTGCCTGACACATATTTGATGCTCAGTCAGGAAGAAATGGGTACATGGCTTTTATAGGTTTCTGGATGTCTTTTTTCAAATAGGATGTTATAAAATGTCATTGTATGATATAGTGTCCTAATAGTTTTATTGCCCATAAATATTGGGAAATGTTTTATATTTACAGAAACACTAGCTAGTTATAGAAACCATTGGTTAAATGAACACATTTTTAGACAAATTCTTTAAGTGGTTTGAGGTTTGCCAAGTGGCCTACTTTTGTGAATCAGTTAAGTACAGTTATGGTATAGTTTAATGCAACTAGTTTTAAACAATTTCTTAAGAAAGCAAAGTGGTAGCTAAGAGATAGTCTATACATTCAAAATATGGAAATATGATTGTTATTTTTGTCACTGATTATAAAGTGGCACTATTGGGGAATTTTGGGTGTGTGATTTTTCTGAAATGCTATTTTTCATTTTTCTTGAAGCAAAATCCACTTTTTTAATCTGTGAAAAATTAATGTGCCATAGGAGATATGTTACTTGAACATCTAATGAGCTATTAATTTCTAATAAAACAGTGAAGATTAATGGGTTCACTCTGGGGAAAATAGCATTCAACTTGAAAAAAGGATATTTGAAACAATTTAATCTGTTCACTTGGGAGTAAAGTTTTAAAAATTCACTTTCTAATAGATTAATTTCTGAAAGGTGTAGTTCTTGATATTGAGTTTATCATAATAGAAGTTTAAGTTACATTGAGAAATGTTTTAAAGATTCTTGACACTAATCTTTGTACATGAGGAAGGGTATATGATTTGGGTATTATAGCCCAACTTTGTTTATCATTACTCATTAAAATACAAACTCTCCTTATGTATCCTTTTGGATCAGTTTTCTATATCTCATTTATACACCTGATATGCTTTATTAACATACTTTCTCATCATTTTTTATTTGCCTGTCTACCACACTGGGATATGAAATCCTCTGGCAGTAAAACATTTTATTTATCTTTGTTATTTCCTGCATTTTGCCCAGTATCTGGGCAAATCATTGTTCAGTCAGTTTTTAGAAGAGGACTTTGAAAGAGGAAGAGAGGATTCTGGGAAGAGAAGTTACTTCAAGAGTTAATATCATCTTAAAAGATAAAATGTTGAATATGAGCAAAGGGGCAAAATGTATTCTAGACTAGTAAAATGAAAAAAAATTAATCAATACAATCAAGTCTATCAGTGACACACACACACAAAAGACAAAATCATTCTTTAAGCCTTCATTGGCTAACATTTTTCATTTTGCTCTAATATTTTATACGCATTAAGCCAATCCTAGATCAGATGGTGCTTTTGTGAGAGGAATTTATTTTGTTAAGCAGTAGTGCCTCTTTTCCTCTTGATAATAGTTGGATATCATTTTGAAGCACTCTATTAAAGGTACTAACAAATGTCAATATGAGACCATCTGTGTTTTTATCAGCTTTTTGCTCCTTTGACTAAAGGACCTGACTAACAATTTTAGGAGGAAAAGGTTTATTAAGGGGCTCACAATTTCAGAGATTGTTGTCCATGGAAAGCAGGCTCCACTCCCTGGGGCTCAGGATGAGGCAGAAGATCATGACAGGCATGGGTCCGGGGAGCAAGGAGCTCAAGGCATCACATCTGGAAGCAGAGCAGAGAGAGAAACTCCACACCAGATACAGAATATATACCACAAAGGCACACCCCCAACTTCCCACCTCCTCCAGCCCACCCTTCAAAAACCACAGTTGCCAGTTAATTGTTGGATTAATTCACTGATTAGGTTAAGGCTTTTATAACCCAATAGTTTCTCTTCAGCTTTCCTGATTTGTAACATGTGATCTTTTGAGGGAACCCTCACTTTCACGCCATAACAGTTCCTTCCTAAAGAAACTTAAAATTGAAAAAACAAAATCCAGTGTTACTACTTTTGCAGTATTAAAGTTGACTCATACTCTAATGATTCTTAAACTGCAGGACTTCAAAAATATGCCAGTGAATTTCATTGGTGAACTAAAGTTGTTGAGTATCAGTATAAATTTTATAGCAGTAGATGGTGATTTATAGTTTGGAATTTGTAACAAGTTATTCACATTACAAAAATGCTAAAACCTCATTTTCCATAAGTGATTACCTCGCACATTGGCACATAACATTATAGTACTTGAAACCAAAGTGTCCTTATTTCTAAATCATCTAACAGATTCTTTCTTGTACTTTTTTATATTCAGATAAGTTTATATTTAAAGGAATTGTAAAAATAATGTGAAAACTTGTGACAAAAACCTTTTCCAGCATCTTCTTAGTTTAACAGCTCATATAAATATAGAAAAATTATCAAATATAGCCAGCCACGATGAGAATGCCTGTGTAATACTTACGAGGCTGAGACAAGAAAAGATTATAGATTTGAGGCCAGGCCCAGGCAACTTAACCAAACCCTGTCTCAAAAAAAAGAGGGGCTGAGGTGGGGGTATAGCTCATTGGTAGAGCACCTGGGATTCTAGCCCCAGTATCAAAAAAATAGAAAGATAATCAGACCTAAGATAAAAATCTTAGTGCAACTATTAAGTAAACTATAATTTATTGAGATTAAACCAGTTTTGCCATTTGTGCACTTTATTTCTGACCCAGGATTCAATCTAGGATCTATTTAATATTGTTGATTATGTCTCCTGAATCTCTTCTGTCTGTGCAGATTCTTTACTCTTTCCTCACCCTTCATGACCCTGACACTTTTGAAAAGTACTCTTCAGTTATTTTCTAGAATGTCCCTCAAGTTGGGTTTATCAAATATTTTCTCATAATTAGACTGAGGTTGTGCATTACTGCAAAGGCAGCCACAGACCAAAGGTGGTATCACTTTTCAGTGTATCGCATCAGGAAAATGTGATGCTCGTAAGTATTACTAGTGATGTGACTCTTGATCAACCAGTTAAGGTGGTTTTCATAGCCCTGGACCCAGCTATGATGTTGCTAATGGCAGCATAGAAGTTAGTTTTGGTTTGTCGTATTTCTCCACTGTAAAGTTACTAATTTTCTCTTAAAATAGCTTAAAATCATTTGAATTTGGAAAACAGCTTGTGAAACTGTTTTATTTTTAAATCACTATACAGTTTTACATTTGTTGAAGAATTGATTTTATATTTTTGCCAATCTGATTATCAGTATTTTCATACGTAGAATGATAGGTTAGGTAAGGTCTCTTAGAACACTTTCAACTTTAAATATTCTATGAATTGATGACTGTAAGGAGAAATGTAAGAAAATAAGGTAGATGTCCCATATATATAACAGTTGCTTCCAGATTAGCCTAAAATTTATCTTTGAATTTGTTGTAGTTTTTGAAATGAGCACGATGATTACTCCCTCATTAAAAAGGATATTGTTTAGTGCAGATATCCTAAATTGAGAAAATTATAAATTTCCTAATCAGAAATCTACTAGGTAGGTGCTAAGTACTTATTATTTAGATATTAAGCTGTTTCTTAGTGTCGAAAATTGTTGATTTAAAAGATTTATAGTTTATCTAGTCTCAGAAATAATACTAAAATAATTTTAAATATTAAGAAAGACAGAAAAGAAGGGGCCAGGGACAAAATATCCCCTTTCCAGAGCACTCCCTCAGTAACCTACTTCTTCCAATTAGGCCCAATCTACTACAGTTTCCACCATCTCCCAAGATTATTAAACTATCACTAAATTAATGCACTGATAAGGTCAGAGTTCTCATGATCCAATCACTTCCCAGCAGCTCCACCTTTGATCATTGCTGCATTGGAGGTCACACCTTCAATCATGAGTCTTGGTGGGACATTCCAGTTCAGAACCATAACATTCTGTCCCTGACCACCCCCCACCCAAACACTCCTGTTTATGTCATACTGAAAAATGCATTTAGTCTTATCTCTAAGAGTTCCCAAAGTCTCAACAGTTCCAGCATTGTTCAACAGTCCAAGTCCAATATCTCCTTTGAGACTCAAGGCAACTCTTAGTTGTGACCCTCTAAAAATTTTTTTTGTTACATTCTTAAAATATAAATTGTAGGATGATGGGAGAGGCACAAACTAAACAGTTCAAAATGGAGAAATGCATAGAAAGAGAGGGGACCAAAGCAATACCAAAACCCAGAAGGGAAAATATTAAATCCTATAGTTCCAGGTCTGGTATCCCAGGCACAGGTAGTAAAATGTGAGGTGCTAAGGGCTGAGGTATCCCTGCCCCTATGCCTTTGCCAGTGCCTCTCTCTTGGGCTGGCTCTGCTTGGTGCCTGCAGCTTTCCTAAGCAGACATTCCACATTGTTTGCACCTCTATCTTCCTGGGGTTTCTATCACAATCTCAGCTTCACTTTCACACCTTTATGTATTGACCTTTCTGGAGCTACTTGCAGAGGTTCTTACCCTGACACACATTGCCTGGTGTTGCAGGCCTTCCTTTGAATTCTGAATGGAAGCCTCCCTGACCCAGCATTCTTCTTGGCCACAACACAAGCATCATGTGGATAATTCCAGAGTCCACAACCACCTCAAGCAGTAGCTGAGCCCACTTGAGCCACAGCTACATCAGCTTCTGAGTTCCTGGGAGACTAAGCACAGTGAAATTAATCCTGGGGAAACAATTTCCTAGGTGCCCCTGTGGAACTAGGGCACCCTATGCTCTCTTCCCAAAGTCTTTCAAATGAGCTTTCACTTGTATACCCTTAAACCTATAATGGATGGGACTGGGCCAATTCCTGAGATGCCCTCATCTTTCCTATTGTCCTGATACAAATTACTTGATTTATTTTTGGCATTAATCTCTTCAGCAACCATGCCTGCATTGCCTTCAGTTTCAAAGGTGCACCTTCTTTGGCCAAACTTTTAAGTTTTTCAGATATTTCTGCTAAGTTTTTTTTGACCCTGATTATCACATAAACCTGGCTAAAGTCCACCAACAGTACACATGCCAGTGCCTGAATGTGGTTGTTATCTTGAAATTTCCTCCACCAGATTTAGTCTATCATCATCTTTATTTTATTTTATTTTTTAACGAGAGAGGGACAGTGAGACAGACAGAAAGAGAGAAACAACTTTATTTAGTTTTTCACATGGCCTTAGTTGCTCCAACACTTAGTTGTGTACGTGGTGCTGGGGTTGGAACCTGGGTCCTTGTGCTTGCCAGGCAAGCGCCGAAACCACTGAGTCACCGCTCCAGCCCCCTATCATCATCTTTAAATTGAGCCTTACACAAAATCTCAGGAAGCGGACCAAATGCAGACAAGTTCTTTGCCAGAATGCAATACATGTGGCTTCTAGTACAATTCCCTGGAGAGTCCTAATTTGCATATGAAACCTCTTGAGCAAAGTCTTAACTGTCCACATTCCTATCAGCATTCTAGTTTTCCATTCTCACATCAGAATTGCCTATTAAGCTCGGATTACAACATTCTAAGGCTTTCCAAACTATCTTAAAAATTTTCTAAATCCCTCCCATTAACCAGAGAGTCCTCTGAACCACATGGTAACCACGGGGTAAGGTTCTAGCAACACCCCCACCCCAATTACTAGTTTTTTGTGTTGGCTTTTCATTGTTGGGACCAAAATACCTGGCATAAGCAGTTTATGAAAGGAAAGATTTATTTTGGCTTATGGTTTTAGATGGTAGTCAGCTTGGCTACATTGCTTTGGACCTGAGGTGAAGCAGAATGTCATGGCAAAAGAAAAGAAATTTGTTCAAATCATGGGTGCCAATAAGTACACAGAGAGAGGAAGGGGTTGGGACATAATATACCCTTCCAGTGCATGCCCCAGTGACCTACCCCCTCTAACTAGGCCCTACCTCCTAAAGTTTCCAACACTGCCCACTAATGTCATTATTATTAATCCATTACTGAATTAATCCACTGATGAAGTCAGAGTCCTAATGATCCGATCACTTCCCCAAATTACCCCTGTGAATATTGATGCACTGGGGATCAAGCCTTCAACATATATGACTTTGGACAACATTTCAAAACCAAACCATGACATTCATTATGGGATTTCAGTTTTGGATTTTTGTTTTTTTGCATTGATTTTTTTCCTCATATAAATACTACTAACTCTACACCACTTCATCAACCTAAAAACTTCAAAAACAGGTAATATATTTTAAAATAGAGCAAAAAATGTTATAAATGAAAGTACCCAACATAGCACCCTCTCATGTAGATTTCTACTATACACTTCTTCCAGTCCTATTTTCTGTTAGAAGTCTGCAAGAGAGAAAAAATTTTGTCTTTATGATCCATTCAGTCAAAAGAAGAAAAGACTATTATTCTTAGCCCCTTCCCTGCAGGTTAGCACCTTATCTTAAATATCTAAAATATCTACAATGTAAAAGCTTAGCTATTTTTGTATTTATGGGATTACGTAGTCTTACAGAACTGGGTTTATGCTCATCCACAGTCTAATCTAATTCATGATTCTGATTTATCATTCCAACTATCTTTTGCTTGAATCAATAAGTAGAGGGGGGAAAAAGGTAAAAATTTTCAGAGGCGCTCCATTCTACTTAGGGATATGTTGTATTTGAGCTGGGGTTAATTTTACAATAAAGACCTAGAGTCTTTAATATGCAGCTTATGTCATAAGAAAAAATTTCATACATTTTTATAGTAGATTCAATTAAGCATTTCTTGTAAGTTCATTTCAGTATCTATCATGGCCAATAAAGTTGAAATTCAGTTGTAAAATGGTAGATTAATTGTCTTTTGTATTAAACTAAAGAATCTTGAATATGCAAAGTCAGGAAATTTAATTGTATCTTCAATTGCTTATTCAGTGCATTGGAAAACTGAATGCAGAAGTACAGGGAAAGGGGCCAAAGGTTGTTAAATGTAGCACATCACACACATTTTGCACTTTACTTAATGATCCAAGTGTTTATTACTGTGAAGTAAATGCACCGTTTAAAGAATTATGGTGGAATTGTAAAACATTAAAACTCTTAATTAATTTTAGTCTGAAGCATGAAGTGTGCTCATTTTGCCTAAAATATTTTCATTATCATCAGTATTTTTCCAGTTATTAAGATAAATTTTTTTCTTGTTGTGCAGCACTAGCATATTTTCTGTACTAAAGCATAGTCTTAAATACTATGAGAGTTACTTCTGATATATGTTTTAAAATGAAGAAGAGAAGGCAGTCTGTGACCACAGATTGAAACAGTGTGTTATGTATTGGTTCTCTTCACTTGTTCAGTACCACCATTTAGAACATAGTAAGTCTGTGTATTTTTCCCTAAAGTGTACATACATACTTCTATATAGATTTTTTTATTTTCTTCTTTATTACTGGGAATTGAACCCAGGAGTGCTTATTCAGTGAGCCACATTCCTAGCAGTTTTTATTTTTTATTTTGAGACAGGTACTTACTGAGTTGCTTAGGGTCTTGCTAAGTTGCTGAGGCTGGCCTCAAACTTGTGATACTCCTGCCTTAGCCTCCCAGTCCCTGGGATTATAGGCATGTGCCACCACTGGCATACATACTTATATTTCTAAAGGGCCATTGTTAAAGTATATAGGTAGTTTTGACTGTTAATTTGAATCCAGTATCAATAAATGTTGTTTCTCTGATTAAACAAAGAAATATTTAAAATCCAAAGAAATATTTTAAGAAAATAGAAACAGTTTGAGTTGGTGCTTATCTATGCCTTTGTAGTACATTGGTAAAGTAATCTTTGTAAAGTAAAAGCAACTGAAATTATTCATTAATTAAACATAGATCCCCATTATTCTTATTTCTGGATATTTCATATGGTCTGATTATAAAGGGACTTCATAAAAGAAAGGGTGTTCTGTTTGTGAAAATAATCCAGGCTTATAGTGGAAAAATCAAAATACAGAAAAGCACAAATAAAATAAAAATCAATAACATTACCATTATCAATATTTTATGTACTTAGGAAAGAGGTTTTATGAAGAAATATCTAAAGCAAACAGTTGATTTTGGTTGCATATTTCAGTGGAGGGACTACTGGTGCCTTGAATTTTTTTTCTTTGTAGAGTTTATACCCATACATCTTATTTTATTTGAATTTAGAAAACTTCCATTAAGTAGCCATGTTTATTTTATGGGTTTTAGTCTTTTATTTTGAAATAATTTTAAACATACAGAAAAGTTGCAAAATGAAAACAAACAAAGAAACATGGTACTGACAATTTCCATTTGCTCTTTATCTAGTTTCCTGTATGTTGCCATCTTATATTAGCATTGCACAATTACCAGGACCAGGAAATTAACATCAAGTTGATTCCATTAACTACTTATGTGGACTATATTCAAGTTTTACCAGATTTCACACTAATTTCCTTTTTATGGTCCACAACTCCACACTGTATTTAGTCATGTTCCCTTAGTCTCCACCAGTGTGTGATACTTCCAAGTCTTCCACCATTCATGACCTTGACACTTAGAAGGAGACTTTTGCTCAATTATTTTGTGGAGTAGTTATCGGATATTTTCTCATGAGTAGATTGGCTTATATATTATGGAGAAGATAATATGGACCAGAAGTAATATGCTTTTCTCAAGTCAGGGGTTTAATGTTAATAGGTATTCCTGGTGATGTTAACCTTGATCAATTGATTAGAATGGTTATTTTATTCAGCTTTTTCAGTGCTGTGACCAAAAGACCTGAAAAGAGCAATTTTAGAGGAGGAAAAGTTTATTTGGGGGCTCACATTTTCAGAGATCTCAGTCCATAGATAGCTGGTTCCATTCCTCTGGGCCCAGGATGTGGCAGAACATCATGGTGGAAATGTGGTAGATGAGAGCAGCTCAGGACATGGTTACTGAAGCAGAGAGAGAATTATTTAACCAAGGACTGAATATATATCCTAAAGGCACGCTCCAGTGTTCCACTTTCTCCTGCCACACCCCGCCAGCCTACAGTTGCCACCCAGTTAATCCCTGATTAGGTTAAGGCTCTCAAAATCCAATCGTTTCACCTCTGAAGTTTCTTGCATTGTTTCACACATGAGCTTTTGGAGGACTCTTCATATCTAAACTATAACAGTGGTGTTTTTCAGGTTTCTTGACTCTAAAGATACTTGTATAGCCATCTTTAAAGATGTAAAGAAACAACAAGGAATGTTGTCCTTTTTTATAATCCTAACTTTAAAAGAAATAATTTAAAACATGGCAGTCTAAAGGTAAATAGTCATGTGTAATTGCAGAGTATAATTTGAGTCCAAATATTACCTGAGCAGTAGAAATTCCAACTTCTAAAATAATTGAGAATTTCTTGGCGTTGGATTCCTCTTAAGAGTAAAGAAGAAAAGGAAAGTTACATTTTATTAATTGGCATCAATTCTTTGTTTATGGTAATGGAATCATATTTATGTTGAGAAAAAAAAGAGGGACTCCTTAATCCTAAATTGATGATATAAGCTGAATAACATTTAAAATAGTTTTAAGTTTTTTTCAGTGTTAAGAGGAATTTAGCTTAGGTAAACATGGCAGTGATTTTACTTATTCCTCTATTAGAGTAATTTTTTAAGCTTATACTGCCACCTGGAGCATTAGACCATTATTACAAGTTCCGTGTACACCTAGAAATTAGCATTCTCCTCACTATAATTCTTTCAATGTAAAAAGAAAGGGAAGGCTAACACACCAACTTTAGTTATTTGTGTTACGGGTGTTACTATGATTGTGCATTCTTGATATTCCACATGTAACTAGCAGATTTATTACAATAAATTTCTTATAATCAACATATTTTCTGGAGTATGAATTAATAAACTTAAACATTAAGAGGTAAGCCTGTCTGCCTTCTAGTATGCTCAAAGGGTATGTTTTCTTGCTGGTTGTTTCAGAACACTTCATGAAACAAATGTCAAACTTGTCAGGGCTGTCACTAAGAAAATGATCCGTGTAGCAAGGGTCTTCTTTTGTTGAGAAACAAACAGATGTCTTATCTCAGCAAAGAGTGAAAAAATCCTGCCATCTATCAGAAGAAATTTTTGCTTGCCTTTAATATCTGTTAGTAAAGAAATGCTTTTGTAAAATCTTTTTTTTCCAGTTTTATTTGTCATGCAGTCACTTGTCAAGATAGTCGACTTGCTATGTTGACTACCTTAATGATTTGTTGATCTTCAACTGATTTAAAGTTCTTCTGAAAATAGACCTATAATATTAAAGGTACAAATCAGCATAATTTCAAAAATAAATTCCTTTTGGCATTTTATTGGGTCAAATTCTAATGCTTTTACATAAAACCTGTTACTATTATTTTGATGATATTATACCATAGCAATTTTAATGCTCTACTCTAGCAATTAGAGTTGGTTGCCTTTTCTCCCCTCTATAAACCTTTTCTTCATCTAGATTACAACTATCCTTGTATAAAAGAAGAAAGTGATTGGCTCTTACTGGTTATGCAAGTGATTTAAAAATATGAAAGGGTAAAATATTTAATGACAAACTCAACATAAAAGAGGTGTGAAACAGTTATGTACCTGTCCTAAAGAGAAGGGCTTGCTAGAAAAGAAAAAGCATTTATAAAATATACTTTATTATTAAGAAAAATTCAACAACAAAAAGACTAACATTATATTAAGAAATTTAATTTACTGGTGTATCAAAAAAACTAACATTATAATAAGAAAATTAATTTACTGGTGTATCTCCATATATCTTATCCATGTATTAAAACATATCCACATTAGTTGAAGTTGCAAAATTTTATTTCAATGTGGTCCTACAGTTTATATTCATAGTGAAATAATAAGTAAAGTACATAGATATTCCTTAGTTCTCAAGCTAAATAGTTCAGCCTTTATGTTTCTGTTTTGAGTTGGGGTAGCATTAAGGGTTTATATTTTTGCTTATTTCTACATTCATTGATGTCAGAATAAGTTAGGAGTGTTAGAAGTGTGACCACTGGATAAGGAACAATACTGAGCTTTTCCAAATCACTTCTTTATTCAGGTGGACCTCTTATATTCAATTTTTTACTCCACTGTTTCACATAGTTCAGAAAACATTAATTGAACTCTGACTGTATACTCTGTGTGACCTGGTAGAATTGTGTTCTTTACAAATAAAGAAAATGAAATCTTGCCTCAAGGAACACTGACAGAATCAGTGGCACATAACAAAAATGTCTTGCCACCTTTACCTGCTGGCTTAACATTGACAGTGTCTCACCTGAAGAAGACAGTGGGAAGTGTAGAGTAAGATGTGGTTTTTAATAGAATGCAACCCAAAAGTGATCTTAGGAACTTTTTTCTAAAAGTGGAACCCATCTATTCATGAGTAAATCTTCAAGAATCAATTGAACATAATATAATATATGTACTCACTAGAGAGATTGGTGATGGGAGAGTTAAATGACATATAGTAGCTCTTATTCTTGGAAAAAATATGAAGTTACATTGCCAAGATAATATTCAGAACCCCAGCCCTTGTTCTCATATCTGTAATGATTTAGATTGGTTGGTAATATTTATAATTTTTCTTCTGATGTTGACAAAGTCAAAATCACAGAGCTTTTGAGTTCAGAGAGACAAATTATACAAAGGGTGTTTTCTCCAACTTACCAATTATAGGCAAGAATGTAGTTTTTCATACAGAACAGATATATACACACACACACACCTCAATTGCATTTACTTAATAAAGGTCAGTTCACAAAGAAGATAGACACAGGATAATGTGCTTGATAATACCGACATTATTGCTAGTATTTAGAGAAACCTAAGAAATTGCTGCTCATGCTTTAACTAACTCAGTGGAGTTAGACAGTGCCTTTTTTTTTGTTAATAAAATGAAAAATTTTAACTGATAAGTCAGAAGTAATAGGAAAGCAAGACTGCTTTGTACTTGGGTATTGTTGAAAGAATATGTATAATGAGATGGGTTACAAATTGTAAGACGAATATTTTTCAAGACTCATTATTTGTACTTTGAAGGTCACTATTTAATATTAAACACAAGGTGCATTTCATTGCTATGGTAGCCAACATTATGATGTCACTTCATTTATTCACCATGTTCCACAGGAACATGATATGAATTATGAGGCCGCCACTTAAAATCGAACCTGTAGAAGATTGTAAGCATTCTACAGCCTGACATGACCATGTTTCCTATTTTAGACCTGACTGATCTTCAGATAACATATGGTGGAGCAAGTAATTGGAAAATTGGCAGACCTGTCAAGCCACTATGCTAGATGGAACCAAAATACCATGCTGGATCACATTAAGTGTCTTAGAAGTTAAATTTATTGTTTTTTTTTTATCAAAGACTGAAGTAAAAAATATCTGGTTCATCTCCTACACTTTTCAGTAGCAGATGTTTTCGAAAGTAATTCTGGGGGTATTGATAAAACTAGTTGCTTTTAAAAACATAACAGAAAATTTCAGCCATTGCATAACATAAAATGCTCATACTGTAATTCTTTAAATGTTGCCTCATTCTGTAATTATTTAAATGTTGTATAATCTTACCCTGTGTGTTTATAGTCATTTCCTTAGAATTCCTGGAATTGTGATACAATGCAATTAAAATGTTGTAAATATAGCTGAAAAATGCCCTAAAGTTTATATTTTAAAGTTTTCTCAAATTTATTTCACAGGAAGATGAAAATGAAACTGAAAGAAAAAATACATCTCAGGAGCTCAGCATGGAACAGAAAAATCCAAAGAAATAAAGGATTTTCTGTAGTGTTTTAAAAAGTTTGCAACTTATGTAGTAGCAGATAAATTTCTAATTTGTAAAATGTTAAATTGTAAAATCTAATTTGCACAGCATTCTCAATAAAGTCATTGAAATAGCTTGTATTTGGAATTTTGTGTTTTAGAGCAATTGAACTTTGATTTAGAAGCTGGACCTTTGGAATTATTTTATTTTACTGCAGCACTGGGTATTGAACCCAAGGCCTTGCTCATGCTAGATAAGTACTCTATCACTGAGCTACATCCTCAGCCTTGGAATGTTTTTAAAAGGAGAAAAAATTCTCAACTGAAATTTGAGAACAGAAGTATGATTTTCTTTTATCTGTAACCAAAGTGTTAACACATCTGGATGACCTAAAAGAAAACTCTGAGGGTCTTTTTTCTTACTAATCTCTGTTGTCTTCTTCAAGAGCCTTACCAGAATTCCAGTTATCAGTATAAAGAACAACCAGCACTGTTTAAAAAAATGAGCAAAAATGCTTATACACGAGAACCCTTAAAACCAACCGGTGTTTGGATAGATGAAATACCATTTTCTTTTTTTTTGAAATACCATTTTCTGATTTCATCAATTTATGTATCATACTAGCATTGTAGGAAATGATAGTACGAAAAAGAATGATAATTTAGCATTCTCCATTGCAGAGATAGTACCATGATTTTTAACTTATAAATTATTTATTATTAACCTACTATGTGCATGATCCTACACACTTTTCCCAGACATTTCAAGAATAATTTCCATATTTGTTCCCTTGGCTTAACAATTTTCCAAATTCCTCTGATCCTTATCTTTTAAGTTCTTAGTAACTAGCCATTTTATTCTTTCTGTTCTAATTTCTAAGCTGTCATTTGCCAACTACAGCTGGAGCAATGAATCTACTTGTTATTTGCAGAGCCAAATGTTTTTGGCAGATGTCTGTTTGATTATCTAAGGCAGAATTTCTTAAAATGAGAGGCAGTGCTTTGGGGGGCTTATAAGAGAATGCCACCATACAGCTTCCCTGTGAAAATGGAGTCAGGATATTTGCCCTGGAGCCATATTTTCATCAATGCCTCTGACAGGCTCATAAATGGGTAGCAGTAGGACATGTTGGCAGCTGTGATACATTGGACTGAAATGGAGAAAAAAATTACAAGTAGGTAAAACAAGAAATTCATGGAAGGATATCTTCTAAAGCACAATACAGAGATCAGGAAAGTAACTATGGCTATGGAACAGATTCAGAATGAATTTTGGAGCAAAGACTTTGAGCCAAAGAAAAGGCTGAATGAGTAAGAAATGCATAGTCTATAGCAGGGGTTTGCAATAAGCAAATACAAAAATTAATTTGACATTTTCCCCATATTGATTTGTTTTGAAATACCCATTCACAAAGGTGGGTATTATATCAGTAGTGTCATTTTTTAAAAGAAGCAATAATACATGATTCATATCATGCATAGCATTGTTGTGTTATAGTTACTATGCTGAGTGTTTAACACATACTATGCTACATGATTGTCCCTGTGGACACATAAGATTGGCACTATTGCTTTTCCCACTTTAGCAATTATCAGTCTGAGGGTTAGATGGGGAATAAATTAACGAAGGTTATATAATTTGTCATATAACTTTATATAATTTAATTGGCACAGCAAGAGTTCAAACACAGTCTTAGCCCAGAATATCACAGTTAAGAACTTTGTAATGCTTATTAATACCATACTTTCGATTGACTGTTGTCCCAAAAAAAAATCTTTTTTTACATCTAATTTATTGTCTGCAGACTCTCTCCTTTAATTATTTTTCTTAGTTATATTTTATTTTAAAAACTTTTGTGACGTGAAACCGTTATAACTATCCTATCTTCTCCTGGAAAATGAAAATCCTGCTTATAATGGAGCAAGTATGAAAGCACCTATTGCTTTTGATTCTAAAGGAAATCTTTGATCCCATTTTAATCAGCTTTTTTGTTTCTGTGACTAAAAGAACTGAAAAGCAATTAGGGGAGGAAAAGTTTATTTTAGGGCTCACAGTTCCAGAGTTCTCAATCCATAGAAGGCCAGCTCCATTCTTTGGGACTTGAGGTGAGGCAGAATATCGTGGCAAAAGAGTGTGGTGGAGGGAAGTGGCTTACATGATGATTAGAAAGAAGAGACTCTACTTGCCAGATATAAATCACATACCCCAAAGACACACACCCGATGATCCACCTCCTCCAGCCATACCCCATCTGCCTTCAGTAGCCACTCAGCTAATCCCTATCAGGAGATCAATTCACTGATTGGGTTAAGGATCTGATAACCCTATCATTTTTCTCCTATGCCTTCTTGCATTGTTTCACACATGAGCTTTTGGGGGACACCTAGTATCCAAACCATAATAGGCCGTTTTCTAATCATCCATTTATTCAGTTATTAGTGTGCCTCTCGATGCCTGCAGGCATTTTAAGTGTTTTTTATGTAAGTGTTAATCTTTAACCATTTAAAGCCCTTTAAGTGGTCTATGAAAAGCTTTTCAAGTGTACATACCCTTTATTTTAGGACAGTAATAAAGTAAAATTGTCTTAGACTTCCTTTATGAAAGATTAGTATATGAATTACTTAAAAATTTTTAAAGAGAATCAATTTTTTTTTCATCTGAATTTTCTCTGACACTTAGCTGTGTATGTGGTGGAAGGGTTCAAACTTGGATCTGTGCACATACCAGGCAAGTGCATTACCACTGAGCCACCACTCCAGCCCCAAATTACTCAAATTTTTAAGGTTCAGACCTTCATGTTCTGTATACATATATATGAAAGACTGTACTTTCAGGGATAATTTCTATAGTTTGTTACTATGTACATGCATATAAGTACATATTATGAAGCAAGGTTATTTTGTGACTATCATTGAACCAGTAATTTTATTTGAATCAAGTATATTATCGAATTATAGAATGTTATATTTTAGCACAGGCTGTCATGACAGAATAACCAAGGCTGTGTGGCTGAAAACAGAAAATTTATTTTCTCACAGTTTAGGAAGCTAGAAGTTCCACGTCAAAGTTGAGCAGAGCTGCTTCTGGTCATGTGTTCTTCCTAGCTTGCAGATAGTCTCAGGCCATGACCATTACTTTGTGTGTGCACACTTAAGAGAGAGAGGACACCAACCAATGTGTAAGCTCCCTGATTTCTTGCAGGTACACTGATCCTCTTGAATTAGGACCTTCCTGGGAATTTGGGCTTCAACATGAATCAGAGAAGGGGTCAATGGTCAGTGACACATGTACTTTCTAATGCATGTAAATAAAACTCAAGTACCTCTGATGAAACAGTTCTGAGCACGTTCAGGATGGCTGCAATGCTGCCACTTGTAAATCAGACTGGAACCAACAATGTGGAATGTCTGGAGATTAAGAATTCCCTTATGCTTCATGATGCCTACATAACTCACCCATGGCATGTTAGCTGTTGAAATGTATTTCTTCATATCTTATAAGAATTTAAAAATGAAATAAGTTTTAATCAGTATTTATCTCTATCCCACTTAGAAACATCAGTTTTTATTGTATTCAATTTTACATCATTTCCTCAGGTCTAGGAAATGAATAACAGATGCAAGAAAGGGTATATACTGCCCTGCTATCATATGGAAACTACTGGATACTAAGATGCCCATGGTCTTCATTCAACAAAACTGATGGGACCATCTGTGTGCCACACAGTGTTCATCACAGGATCTGAGAGACATACTCCCTCCGCACTTACTGTCTTGAGATTCTTAATAGTTTTTCAAGAAGGGATCCCATAATTGTACTTTGCACTGGACTTAAAAACAAGATAGCAGATACTGCTGACATACTAATTTTAATCAATTTTATTGAAGATATAATTTACATCAAATACACCCATTTAAAATTTGAAGTTAAGTTTTGACAAATGTATATATTTATATAACTTCCAGTCTGTTACAAGAGCGTTTCCTCACTTTGAAAAGTTCTTTCTTAACATGTTGCAGTCATGCACCCTGCTATAGCCACTGACCTACCTTCTTTTTTGCCTCTTCTAAAGTTTCATATAAATAGACTTTTTTTGTGTCTGATTCCTTCACTCAACATAATGATTTGAGATTCATGAATCTCATGAGTCTTTAATTTATTTCTTTTTATTGCTGAGCACTTTTTTATCATATGAATAGACCACAATTTGTATATCCCTTCACCTGTAGATGGACATTTGAGTAGTCATACAATAGAAAATATATGAAATAACCAATAAGCACATGAAAACAACAGTCATTGGGAAAAGGCAAAATAATAGTGAGTAACTTCTCTACATCTACTAAAATGTCTGTAACTGTTATCCAATACAGTACCCATTAGCTAGATGTAGTACTGAACACTTGAAATAGTAGTAGACCAAACTGATATGCCATAAGCATAAAGTACATACAGATTTTGTAGCTGTATTACAGAAAAAGAACAAGCCATCTCAATTTCTATTCTGATGGAATGTTAATAGTTTGAATAGATTTGATTAAATAAAATACATTATTAAAAATGTCAACTATTTTTACTTTCTAAGTTGAAGCTACTGGAAATTTTCAGTTTACTTCTTTGGATCCTTTTGTATTTCTATTGGACAGTCCTCCTGGGCCATAATTTTAAGTTTGAAAATGGTGTGTTAGGTTATGAATCATCTGGAACTTTCACGTATTATTGGTAGAATAAAAGAGTACATCCTGTTGCAAAAGAATTTGGGGATTTCCTATGAGGTCAAACATATCCTAATATGACCCAGCAATGCTGCTACTAGTTAGTTACACAAAAGAAATGAAAAATGCCCTTATGGAGAATTGTATACAAAGATAAAGTATTCTTAATGGCTTCATAATAGCCAAAAACTAGAGCCAATTAATTTTTCTGTTTAAATGAAAGTCACACTTCATAGTGGTTGTTCTCTTCAGGAACCATTTGTCACAGTAAGCTGTGTAGTGTGGTTCACAAAATATGTATAACTATAATGCATTAATAAAAGTCAAAGATGCTAACAAAAGATTTAAAAGAAACAAAATTTTGACAAATCTTGTCATTCAAAAATAGTGGTGCTGTATATTGTTTGAAAACATCCAATGTAATTAAAGCTTTTTAAATTTATGTTCAGTCTTTATGATTTTTTTGAATGACCTTTCTGGTTAAAAATACATTTAAACCCAATTTTAAGACTTTAAATCATGGTTATGTCTTCCAGTAAATTCTATCCATTTTCCCATGGATTGGAAAACTTAAGTAGGGGAAAAATCAGGTGCATACCCATTTGCTCCAACTTTAAATGTCTTTGAATTGTTTTGAGTTTTATTTCCACAAGCACCATACCCAACATGACATACTCTTCCCAGGGTCTAGTGATTTTTCATTTGTAAATTTCTGATCATCCAGATGCAATAAAGTGAGTCTAGGTAGTTTGTTTCTCCAATGCTTTTTGAAAAGCAACAATGATAGTCTTGTTATTAAGTTTGCATATATATATATTCTTTCTGTAAAATAATTATTAATGATTTTCCTCTAAGCTTAAATAACTAGAAACTATTTAATATATCTGTACTCTTCTACATCCATTATAATTTGTCTTGATTTTCCCAGATGCAACCAACTGTTGCTCTTTAAATTGAATGTTTACAAAAGAGACTTTTTCCTATAAATGCATCACTCTCATGGCCGCATCAGATTTATTACAAAGCTTACTGAGAAAGAAGAAATAAGTTCCACTAATAGTTTTGACATTTCCTCAATGGCTTGGATTCCTGAGGCCATCACACATTTCTCTTGGTTGGGTGGTAACACTGGAACTGAAGCAACTTATACCTGGTATTAGGCTAAGTAAAATTCACTGTGAATAGTGAAAGTTAATTAGAAAACTATTCCGTTTCCATTACCTCAAGAAAGCAATTTTTGCATGGCCATGAATAAACAGTTTTCATCCCCATCCCAGACTATCCTGAACAATCATAGCAGGTAATAAATGTCTCCCCATGGTGAATTCAATATGGAATCCATGGCTTTGTTATCTAGAGAAGAAGTTAAGTGCTAAAAACAACAGCATGAAAATACAAGCAACTATGGTATAATTCTGATTTGTTTTAGAAAAACTATTAATTTCCTGGTTACAAAGCCGAGTAAAAACAACCCTTTAAAATTGTTGAGCCGTGGAAGCCATTTTCCTTAAGGGCTTTAAATTGGGGAACAGACTCATGAAATTTACAGCTTTGATGAGATATTCTTTTGCCTGCAGTCAAGATGAGAGCTAGATCATTGGTTTCCCAGCATGACACCTATGTGTTCTTGTGTGCACTAGATTTCATTGGGATCATAATAACACAGCCAATATCACATTCATGTATTGTTTCTTAGTTTATGTCTTTCATTTACACCTACAATACACTAAGCATCTCACTATAGGTAATAAGACACACTAGCTGTATTGATACAGTGAAGTTAAAAAATCATATCCAAGTTGTTCAAGCCACAATTGAAGGATGTAGCTTATCCAAACAACAGATAATTGAATCAGATGTATGTATAAATCTGAATATAACATTCCTGTTTTGATTTTTAAAAAAAGGAGCAGAATATATGGATCTTTCTGATGTATGTTAGCTCCAACCATTATTTTTTTTTTAAACTGAGTCTAATTCTAAAGATGATGCAAGCTTACTGTTGCTTTTAAAGATAAACTCTTTCAGGACATGCACATTTCAGGGCAATGAGACACTTTATTAAGTAGCACCTAATGACCAGAAAGAGATAATTGTCACTGCAGGAAGTTGTTGTTCTACGTTCCATGATGAAATAATACATGGTAAAGAGCTCTGAAGTAGGAAAACTGTAATTGGCAAAATATCACGTTTGGATACTAGGGAATGAAATTCCATGATCAAGGAATCTGACTGTATTCTGCATCCTTAAATTTGTGCAAATGTTTGAAGGTATTTTATCTGTGCATTTGTGATCCCTCTACCATTTATTTTTAATATTTTCAGATATGTCCAAGACTAGAGAGATGAGTATAATGAATTCCCATGCAGCCAAAAATGAGACGCAACAAATATTAATATTTTTGTCATGTTTATTTATTCCTTTTTTTCTCTCCTCTCTTCCTGCCAATTTATCTTAAAGCAGATCCCATACTGCTGTTGTTTTTAAACATGTTTTTCTGCTCTCAACAGTTCATTTGTAATTGGATATGCTTAATGTATGTCTACTTTTCTATGCCAGATGTACATTTTGTTTTGCTTTTTAATAATGTGTGATAGTAGGTTAATATGTTAATGAAAGATTGGATGAAAATATATTAGCCTCATGCACTTCAGACTACATTTTTAGTGAGATTCAAAAGAAGATATGTTTTGATTTTTTTAATGGTGATGATATAAGGAGAAATTATACAGTCTCTTAGTTTGTATTTGCATTTTTGCACCTTAGGCGGAAACATAGAAGTAATCAGAACTGCAAATGATAAAGGAGAACACATTTCAATGCTCCAGAGCATTGTTGAACCAAGATATCTTTCTGATTATACTAACAAGTGACAAAACTGGTATGTTCAGCAATGCCTTCAAAAATATTATCTTGTTAGTAAAAATTAAATTAACAAATGGAACATCTGTTAAAGGTTGTGGTTCTTTCTCCTAGGGAATGCTATATTTTGAGATATATCTTTTTGGCATGCATTGATTTGGGATTTATATTTGAATATATCTAATTCCAGTCAGGAATAGTCTTGTGGAAAATGTTTCAGTGGGCTCTTTAAGTATCCCTGTACAGATCTGATCTGAAAGTTCTTTCTTCCCTCTTTCCAGTTCAGGTCTGCATTCCCTGGGGAATAGTTTCAGCTCAAGACTTTTCCTTCATACCTGTGCCTTTCTAGACCCCTTTAAAACTGAGCTCTTACCTTCTCCCCTTAGATCCTATGGAATTTCACATCTTCCTTTCAATTATATCACAAGAATACAGCTGATGAAGATGGTGAGTGAATTGTTCACGAGTATAGTAGCAAGCTAGACTAAGACGAAAACAATCTCAGAAATCTCAGTGGCTTAAATCAACAAAAGTTTGCTTCTTACATTGCTGTGGGGTATAGATTAAATGGCTCCTTTGGGCAGTTCTTGGAAATGAACTTCCTCATGGATTTTTTTTTTCCCCACATTTATTAGAAGTATATTGCGATACAGGATACAGATAAGGAGGAAACATTGTCAAAACTGTAGCAATCATTGTGTATAAACTTTGATAACCAGGGGTAATGCTAACACATCGATAAGCTACTATGGGTTTCATCTAATGCAGTTTCCCCCAGAAGAACTCATGTGTTAAATGGGTATCTAGTAGGATTCTTTTTTTTATTTTATTATTTTTCCATTAAAGTGAGAGAGAGACAGAATCTATTTTTATTTAGTTTTTCACATGGCTTTCGTTGCTCTGACAGTTGTGTACGTGGGTGCTAGGGTTTGAATCCATGTACTTGCGCATGCCAGGCAAGCACCATAACCACCAAAATACCGCTCCAGCCCCTTGCCTCATGGATTCTTATGTACATATTGCAACTTCACCATTTGTGTATTCTTTGCAGAGAGCCATGGGGAACAAGGAAGGAGAAATTGACAAAGTGGAGAATCAGCTCACACTTCATTGCTTATGACTCTACATACTCTACCACATCCATTCACATCTGTAGTGGCAAGAAATGGGTCACGTGGTTGTAACCTAAGTACAAGGGAGGCTGAGAAAGATAAGGTGTGTGCCCAGTAAGAGGCAATCTTCCACTGAAAACAGCATGGAATATGCCTCAGTTCACTTTCCTATTAGTTACTGGAAAACTGTCAACATATTTTCTCCTCTGCCTAGACACACTTCAAAGAATAGCACCACTCTTAAAAGCATACATGTTGAATTAGTCTGATTTCTAATCCTAACTTCAACACTTTAAATGGGTGAAATGTGTGTTATGTGAATTATATTTCAATAATGCTGTTTCAAAAAACTTAAACTTAAAAAAATCACATAGGCAACATTTAATAAACACAATCTCCATCCTCTGGTTAAATCAGAATCTCTGGAGGTGGGCCAAGTATCCAGTACCTAGTAAAGTGCTCCAGGTGTTTCTGATGTGCAGTCACAGTGCAGAATCTCTGCTGAAGGCAATAAGGAACCAGTAAAGAATTTTAATGGGTGAGCAATGTGATCAGATTTGCATTTTAGGAAATCTATTCTGTCAACTGTATGGAACACAGATCCTCGGCTTTCTGCTGAATGGTTGAGGAGCCATGTGGACATTGATAGACTTTATCAATAGAAGTCAAAATGTGAAAACCACTACTAGCAGCTGGAAAAATAAACTCTGGCACATTCATATGATGCAGTACTTCTCAGAAATAAAGTTCCCACTCCCTTGGCCTTATTAGCTCCATGTACTTCTATGACCTCAAGCCCTGCTTGTTGAGGCTGAAGTTGCCCTTGTTTCTCTCTGGGCTTATCTGCTGGCCAGGTGCACTGTAATATTTTCTTCAGCAACATCATTCTCCAACTGTCACCCAAACGAGAAACTTCAGTAACTTTTTCCCTTCATTTCTAAAAGTTAGGATTTGGATGTAATAAAATTCACACTTTTACTCTTCAGTTCTGTGTGCTTTCACAGAACACACAGTCAAGTAACACCACCACAAGTCAAAGGGAGAACAGTTCTATTATGCCCTTAAATTCACTGGTGTCCCTGCAAAATCAGCTGTCAGTGTGTCCTCCCCACCCAACCACTGGCAATCACTAATCTGTTTTTTGACCCATACCCTTTTAAGAATATGGTATAAATGGAATCATACAAATGTAGCCTTTGAGAGGGGCTCTGTCCTTTAAGGCATCTGTGTCACTACACATACCCTACATTTGTTCCTTTTTATTGCTGAGTAGTTGTTATGGTTTGAATGTGAGGTGTCCCCTAAAAGCTCAAGTATGACAGTTCAGGAAGGCTGAGGTGAAATGATTGAGTTATAAGAGGCTTAACACAATTGGTGAATTAATCTCTTGATAGGAATTAAATGGAAACAGTAGGTTGGTAACTGTAGAGGTAGCTGGAAGAGGTGGGTCATTAGGGGCATACCTTTGGGTATAGAATTTGTATTTGGCTATTGGAGTTTCTCTTTCTGCTTATTGGAGCCATGCTTTCCACCATGATGTTCTGCCTCACCTCAAACCCCAACAAATGGAAACTGCCTTGTATAGACTAAGACCTCTGAAGCCATAGCCCCAAATAAACATTTCCTCCTAAAATTGTTCTTGTTGGGTCTTAGTCACAGCAGTGAAAAAGCTGACTAAAACAGATATTGGTACCAAGAGTGGGGTGTGCTGTGATTAGGAGCTTTTGGAGCCATTTTGAGTTTGTAAGAGGAATTTTGAAAAGTTTAGAGACACAAACTGGAAATGCTTTATATTGTTGTAAGTGGAGCTTAATGGGTGATTCTGGTGGGGTTCAGAAGATCAGTTTGCCTGTAGGATTGTGCTAAGTAAAAACAGGGCCCAAGAGGTTTCAGAGGAGAAGGAGGACTCTATTGGAAATTGGACTAGAGGCCATTCACATTACGTTCTGGCTAAAAAGTTGTATGCAGAGGACCAGAAGATGGCTAGCTGCAGGAAGGCTGCATCACATTTGGCTCCGTGACTGGGGGAAGAAACTCCAGGACAGCACCATCGCTGCAAGGTGCATTTTGGGGAAAATCATAACCAGAACACAGCATTAGTTAAGGAAGATTTTTGGAAGATCAGAGATTTGGGTACAGAAAGAGGAAAAGAGGGATTATATCCATCATAGCCAGGACACAGTAGCGACAGCTGTGACCCCTATTGCCCCTGATCAACAAGGGAGTGGGGAAGGAACCGAATCACAATGGGTGATCCAATCTCTGCAGAGAAACAAAGTTCTATAAGCAACTGTGCATTGGGCTAAAATAGAGACACCCCTACTGCACTTCCACTGTGCAAGGAGAGAACAGTGTCTCTCAGCTGCCTGCAAAAGGGAGAATTAGGAGTCTTTTGAAACAGACAGGCCAGAGGGAGTGAGTCAGCAGTTCAGAGCAGGCTACTCCACAATTGTGCCAGGAGCTACCCACAGTTCAGAGGCTGAACTAGGAAGAGGAGGCATGGGACCCAGTCCTCACTTAGCTTAGGGGTATTTGGGTTTGTTGAGTATAGGGGACCCTTGCTCATCCCTGTATATCCCCCCACCCCAGCTGGAAGGCTCACGTGAGCAATAAGAGACCTCAATCCCAGTCAAAAAATATGGAGGGACCAGAGTACAACCAGCAGAGAGAGCATTGAAAGCATCTCAACACCCTGCTCATAAAAGCCATAAGACTCCTGAGTTGCAGATTCCCAGGGAGACCAGCCCTCAGGGCATTCCTTAATCAGATCTCTTCATGGAAATCTCTACCCTGAAAGCCCAGCAGTCTGTGGACATCCAGTCTTCTACTTGAGAGAATTCCAGACTAAAAGACTCTGTTAACAAAATTCAGATGGACAGTTAACACCTGCTCCCAATGTGTAACAGAGAGACAACCTCAGTGATCATACTTCCAAGTTTTCATTAAAAAGTCTTTTTAATAATTTTTTTCTTTATTTCCAGTTTTTGACATGTTCTTGATGGCCAACTGGAGAAGTTTTCATGGACATATAAAAATACTTGCTGGTTTTGTGTTTGTATGTGTGTGTTTCTTTTTGTTTTTGTTTCATTGTGTCTTTGTTGCGGTTTTTTCGGTTGTCTTTTCCTGTATTTTTAATTGTTTTTCTCTTCTTTTTCCCATTTTTCCTTCTGTCTATACTCCCTTCATCCTTGACCATTTTCTTCAATATAAATGTCTATCTTTGTCCTTCCTGCTGAGTGGTGGGATTTTGTTCAGTTCATTTAGTGTTTGAATTGTATTATGCCTCACCAGCAAATTTTCCTGTGCTTACTTCTACTCATGCTTATGCTATCACCCAAATCCTATTAATATCTCTTTCAACCTTTCTCCATTTGGCTACATCTGTCTCTTCTTCCTTCAGGTTTTTTTTCCTTTTCTTTTTTTTCCAGCAAATCCTTCACTCCTCTATTTTCTCTCTGTTCACACTCTAACAGTACAACCTCCTCTCTAACTTCTGTTGGGTCTGCCCTTCACTCCGTTTCAACAGCTGCCCTAGAGCGATCTTGTTACTATTTCCACAAGTTCCTTCAGAAAGAGCTGCTAGGTTGTGCTTTGCTAGGCTTCCTAATTCTTATACAAAGAGTTAGAGTGGGTTGGAATGTGCTGTTACCTAGTTATTTGTCTGTACTCGAAATCTGCATAACCCCTGGCAACTCCCTTAGAAGGATTATTGATTCCTTGGCTTCTCCCCTCCCTATAAAACCCTGTGTGCCTTAATAATAAACGGATTCTGGGCTGCCATCAGCCGCGTGTGGATGACTCGTTTCCCTGGCTGGGAGGGAAGGGGTCCCCAGACAAGGAGGGGCCCAGTTTCCAGCCGTGGGCACTCATCCTCCTCCTGATCGGCTCCCGGGGGACAATCCAGCTCCCCGCAACTTCCTCTTTCTTTCCCTTCTCTTCCAGGCTTCTAATTAGTTTATACCATTTTACCCTCCATTATTAATGGTGTGTAAACATTAGTGCTGTGAATGCTAAACTCGTTAACCATTGTATGCTTTGAGGTGTAACATAGGTGATACTTAAATACTATTGTCATAAAAAATAATGACTAACACTAACATTCGTTTCATAGGTGGAATTTAACATTGTGATATAATCTGTACTAAATAACCAATTTAATACTGTTTATTATGTGCATTGGCTGTTCATATTATAATCTCATTCTAGCTCACGAGCTGAAAATCTTAAGATACATTAACAGATCTCCAGTTAGGGATTTTACTTCTGAACTCAACTTTCCCAGCATCACCCCAACTTAAGTAAGTGACAGGACAAAATCCCCAAACAAACAGCAAAGACCCAAAGAGAAACAACGAGATAGAGATCTCAGGCCAATAATTTGCCTAAGCAGACTGCCACCCCACACCCATGCGTGCCCAGGACTCTGATCCCACCACAACAGGCACAGCGGACACCTCCAAAGACCTCACACCCAGCACCACTCAGCTGTTATGCACACTTGCCAGGTCCAGATGTATTGGACTCATCCCACTGCCAAGGATCCCAGATCCCAGTGCAGCACCTAAGATGGTCCATTCTGGCCTGCCTCGTACCTCTGAGACCTTAGCACCCAGCAGCACACTCCTAGCACTTAGCTTGAGCAACACAGTGGGCTGCCCAGCAACACCACCAGATGCAAAGTCTGAGTCCTGGAACCTAGATCTAAAGGTCCAACAAAACAAGGCTCCAGGCAGAAATAGCTTTCTGGAAGAAAGTGGTCATCAGGGAGGTGGTGTCTGACCCATCCTTGATGTGTAAGGAAGAAGTACCCAGAGACTTTTATTGTTTCCACACAGGGAAACCCAAGTCAAAGATCCAGAAGAAGCTTTTCAAAGATGAAGAATCAAACTAGAAGAGATTCACCTCAGACCCACAACTCTCCTAGCAAGGAACTCATGACCAAGGAGCAGGATGAAAATCTAGAACAAATGATCAATGATCTGATAATTAAAAAGAACAATGAACTAAAAGAAGATTTATTGAAGGGACTGAGTGAAAAAACTCAAGAGTTGAGAAACTCTATTATCAAAGAAAGAGACATACTTAAAATTGAAGTAACAGAGCTAAAATCTGCAGTCAATGACATGAGAGGAACCATGGAAGAATTTAATAACAGACTAACTTCTGTAGAAAATAGAACCTCAGCTATTGTAGAAAGAATTTATGACAATGAAGACAGACTGAGCAAGCTTGAGTCCATGGATGACAAAAAAGAAAAATAACTAACAGAACCTGAACAGAATTTTAAAAATGTCCAAGATGAAATGAGAAGAAACAATATAAGAGTAATTGGTATACAGGAAGAAATTGAAACGCAAATGAGTAGTATAAGGAATATTCTCAAGAAAAATAGTTAAAGACAATTTCTTGCATATAAAAATAGAGTCAGATATGCTCACCCAGGAAGCTTACAGGACACCTAATAGGCCTAATCAAATTGGAAACTCACCAAGACACATCATATTCAAAATGTACAACAGGGAAATTAAGAAAAGAATATTAAAAGCTGCAAGGAAGAAATGCCAAATCACATTCAGAGACAAACCATTAAGAATTACCTCTGACTTTTCAGCACAGACTCTGGAAGCAAGAAGATCATGGAAGGAAATCTTTCAACATCTAAATGAGCCCAACATGCAGCCAAGAATACCATACCCAGCAAAACTCAGCTTCAAATTTGAGGGGAAAATAAGAACTTTTCATGATAAGATCAAACTTACAGCATTTGTGAATAGAAAACCAGCTTTACAAAAACTCCTCAAAGATAAACTCCAGATAGAAGAACAAGTCAACACTACTCAAAACCCACAGAGGAAATTCAATAAAGATATCTTCTATCAATAGCCAATCAACACAGTACAGAAATTACTAATAAAGCACAATGACTATGCCCCACAACCACACTTGTATTCTAACATTGAATGTGAATGGTCTCAATACATCACTAAAAAGACATAGATTGGCAGATTGGATCAAAAAACCAAATCCAACAACATACTGCTTACAAATGACACACTTAACAGCCAATGACATCCACAGATTAGGGGTGAAAGGATGGAAAAAAATCTACCATGCGTATGGCCAAAGAAAACAAGCTGGTTTTGTATTATTTATATCCAACAAAGAAGATTTCAAACAAAATAATCAGAGGAGATAAAGAAGAACACTACATAGTAGTAAAGGGAACATTACAATAGGAAGATATAACCATCACAAATATATACTCTCCAAATGACAATGCTCCCAACTATGTGAATAAATTACTCCGTGACATAAAACCACTTTGGACCTCAAAACAATAATACTGGGAGAATTCAACACTTCTGTATTTCCAATAAAAGATCATTAAACCAAAAAAAAAAATCTCCAGCCTAAACAACTCCATAAATCAAATGGACTTAACAAATTATCTATAGAATATTCCACCACCAAATCAGCGGAATACACCTTCTTCTCAGCAGCACATGGATCCTTCTCCAAAATAGAGCACATTCTAGTTCACAAAGGAAATCTCAGTACATATAAAGAGTATATATTATTCCCTGTATTCTATCAGACCATAATGCCATGACCCTAGCAATTAGCAGCAAATATCATAACAGAAAACACAGATATACATGGAGATTTAATAATACCCTATTAAATGAAGAATGGATCCTAGAAGACAAAAGAGCAGAAATCAAGAAATTCTTGGAAGAGAATGAGAATGAACACATAGCATATCAAAAACCTCCAGGTTTAGCATGAAAGCATTCCCTAAGGAAAAAATTTATAGCACTGAGTGCCCACATTAAAAATGAGGAGAGATCCCAAATAAATAAGTTTATGCTCCGCCTCAAATCCCTATGAAAGGAAGAGAAATTTAACCCTGAAGCCAGCAAAAGACAGGAAATAATCAAGATCAGATCTGGAATCAATGAAATTGAGAACAACAAAAAATTAAATAAATAAAAAGAACCAACAAAACAAAGAGCAGATGCTTGAAAAAATAAATAAAATAGACCCCTAGAAATCTCACTAAAAGGAGGAGAGAAATGAAGCCAATCAGTAAAATCACCAATAAAAAGGGAGCAATCACCACTGATCCCATTGGAAATCCAACAAATTATGTGAACTTATTTTGAAAAACTATAGTCCTCTAAACTAGATAATTTGGAAGACATGGACAAATTTTGAGACACATTCAACCTCCCTAAATTGATGCAGGAAGATACTGAACTCCTAAATAGCCCAATAACAGGCCCTGAAATCCATACAGCAATTGAAGTCTACTAAAGAAGAAAAGCCCAGGATCTGGTGGTTTCCCACTGAGTTTTACCACACCTGTGAGGAGGAGCCAAAACCTCTCCTTATTAAGCTATTCCAAGAAATTGAAAAAGATGGAACTCTCTCAAACACTTTTTATGAGGCAAGTATAACTCTGATATTAAAACCCAACCAACAAAGACACATCAAAAAAGAAAACTACAGAGCAATATCCCTGATGAACATGGATTGACGCAAAAATCCTTAATAAGGTTCTAGCAAACCATATTCAAAAACACATCAGGAAGATAATTCATCATGATCAAGTGTGCTTCATTCTAGGTATGCAAGTCTGGTTCAACATATTCAAATAAATTAATGTAATCTATCACTTAAACAGAATTAAGGACAAAAATCATATGATCATCTCAATTGATGCAGAAAAGGCCTTTGATAAAATTCAGCACCCATTTATGCTCAAAAGTCTAGAGAAAATTGGGATCAAAGGAACTTATCTAAACTATGTAAAGGATATATATTCCAAACCTTCAGCTTGTATAAGATTAAGCAGAGAAAAGCTGATTGCATTTCCAGTAAAATTGGGAATAAGACAAGGTTGTCTGTCCTCACCACTTTTATTCAATATAGGTCTTGAGACCCTAGCTGGAGTACTCAGGCAAGAGAAGGAAATGAAAGGGATAAAAATCTGAAGAAAGGAAATCAAACTATCCCTTTTTTCCGATGATATGGTCCTATATCTGGAAGATCCAAAAAACTCCAACAGACAACTGCTTGAGCTTATAAACAGATTTACCAAAGTGGCAGGCTACAGGATCAACACCCATAAATCAATAGCTTTCCTATACACTAATAATAATAGGGCGGAAAAAGAAATCAGGAAATCAGTCCCATTTACAATATCCTCGAAAAGAATAAAATACTTGGGAATTAACCTAACAAGGGAAGTCAAAGACCTCTATAACAAAAATTATTGGACACTGAAGAATGAAATCCAAGATGACCTGAGAAGATGGAATGATGTTCCATGCTCTTGGTTAGGCAGAATTAATATAATTTAAATTGCCATTCTGCCAAAAACACTTTATAGATTCAATGCAATCCCCATCAAGATACCAATATCATTCTTTACAAACATAGAAAAAGCAATTCTCATATTCAATTGGAACAACAACAAACCCAGAATAGCCAAAAACATTACTAAGCAAGAAAGATAAAACAGGTGGTTTAGCAATACCAGATCTAAAACTATACTATAGAGCTGTAGTAACAAAAACAGCATGGTACTGGTATCAAAATAGAATTGAAAACTAACAGAATAGAAGACTCTGAGACAAACCCCAACATCTTTAAACATCTGATCTATGACAAAGGAGATCAAAATATAACATGGAGGAAAGACAGCCTATTCAACAAATGGTGTTGGACAAACTGGATAGCCACTTGCAGAAAGTTCAGATTAGATCCTTATCTCTCACTTTGTACAAAACTCGAATCAACATGGATCATGGAATTAGGAATTGAACCAGCTACCATACAACTACTAGAAGAAAACTTAGGACCAACACTCCAGCATTTGATTGTAGGGAAAAACTTTCTCAACAAGACTCCTAAAGTGAATAAATTAAAGTAAAAAATTAATGAGTGGGATGCCATTAAGCTAAAAAGCTTTTGCACAGCTAAAGAAATGATCAAAATTGTCAAGAGACTTCCTAAAGAATGGGAGAAAACCATGGCCTGTGATTCTTCTGACAGGGGACTAATATCCAGAATTTACAAAGTACTCAAATTCTTAATATCAAAAACACAAACAACCCAATCAATAAATGGGTCCAAGAGCTAAATAGAAACTTCTCAACAGAGGAATTGAGCAAGTCAATGAATACATGAGAAAGTGTCCTAAATCACTAGCAATCAGAGAAATGCAAATCAAAACTACATTAAGATTTCACTTCACTCCAGTCAGATTGGCAAAAATGAAGAATATAACCAATAACAGATACTGGAGGGGTTGTGGGGAGATAGGAACACTAGCATGCTATTGGTGGAACTGCAGACTGGTACAGCCCCTCTGAAAATCAGCGTGGAGAATTCTCAAAAAATTAGGGATAGATCCACTGTATGATCCAGCTATTCCTCTTCTGGGTATTTTTCCAGAGGAGTTAGAATTAGCACATATCCGAGACACAGCAAAATCTGTGTTCATAGGAGCTCAATTTACAATAGCTAAATTATGTAACCAACTCATATGCCCCTCAGTGGATGAATGTATCCAAAAACTGTGGTATGTATACACATACACACACACACACACACACACACACACACACGCATACACACACACATACTGTAAGATGTATGTCTTTTCTGTCAAACTTGAAAGATTGTGATGTATAATCTACTATCTCCATTTTAGATTCCCCCTCCCCCTTTGAAGAGTGTAACTCCCCCACCTGTGTCCACCCACCTCTTTCCAAGGACCCCTTCCGGTACCCAGCCATCTTCTTCCGGGGAACATGGAATCCCTACTACCCTCGCCACGTGTGCGGCGACCCCCACCCCCATTATCTCCCAGTCGCCGCCTACTTCCTCTTGCACCTGCCTCCACCTAATCACAGCCAATCACACAGACTGTGCACCTGAGCTCCTCCAATTAGGGCAAAGGGCAGCATTGCGTCAGGTCGGCATTAAGAACCCCTCATTCCCTTTCGAGGCGCGCATTTTTCTTTCGCCCTTCAGCCGAAGTAAAATTTCTGCCTTGCTCACCCACACCCGACCACGTGTTTGATTTCGTTTATAACAATACATACCATGGAGTTCTGGAGTTCTACTCAGCAATTAGAAACAATGAAATTGCAGCCTTTGAAGGTAAATGGATGGCGGCGATGGAAGAAACCATGCTGAGCGAGGTTAGCCAAACTCAGAAAGTCAAGGGTTGAATGTTTTCACTTATTTGTAGAGGCTGGAGCTAAACCCAGGCTTTGTGAAAGTTGGTCAATCTCCTGTAATAGACCCAACAAAGGCATAGCAACTCATAATCTAGAGCAATCACAGATATGTATCAGGGAGGAGGGGAGAGGTGGCAGGTAGGGAAGAGGAAAGAGAGGGAAAATGAGAGGGATCTAGAGTATTTAAATAATATATATATTATTATATATTATTTATAAATAATATATAAATTATTCTGATTTAAGAATATATGTACATCATATTGTTACTTTATATGCACTTTTGATTGTATAATAACTAAATTTCTTAATAAGAAAAAACAAAGTTGTCTGCATTTTGCCTGTGTCCAGAAAATGTCTCTGAGACTGATTTTAAAGGCAATGGATTTCTTAATCTGGCAGAAGAATTTTCCCTTCAGCATAGTATTCAAGTGGTGGAATAGGTATTGCTGGCAGGTTTTAGCCAAATGTATTGTGATGTTCAGGGGCAAAACAGAGCAAAAGACTTGAAAAACTTGGACTTGGAAGTTGGGAGTCAAACTGGGGCTGAAGAGGTTACAATGATTAAAGACATTACCATGATTAAAGAAATGCTAAGGACTTTGCAAAGAGGCAAAAAGAAACATGGCTTCAGGGCATCTCAGGAACTGGCTATACCATGCCCATCTTAGACTAGGGAGTAAAAATTCCTTTAAGAGGCTAGTGGGGCACCCTATTTGCACAAGGGGGTCTAGGAAGATTTTTTTTTTAAGAGAGAGGGACAGTGAGAGAGACAGAGAAAGAGAGAAACAACTTTATTGAGTTTTTCACATGGTCTTAGTTGCTCCAACACTCAGTTGTGTACGTAGTGCTGGGCTTTGAACCCGGGTCCTCGTGCTTGCCAGGCAAGTGCCGAAACCTCTGAGCCACCGCTCCAGCCCCTAGGAAGATTTTTTAATGTGCTCAGTCACTCAGACACTCAGAAGCTGCTGCCCACATGGTCCCTCGAGGCTTGGCTACTGCTCAAGATGGTGGAAGAACTTGGAGTCAGCCATGTGGTGCTGGTTCTGCAGAATTTCAGGATGTTGGAGTTAGGGGTCATGGAGGCTTCCACCAAGATTTCAAAGAAAGGTTTGAGATGCCAGGAAATGTGCCCTCGGGTCGGAGTCCCTGCAGGCAGGTTCTGAGAGGGTGATTCATGGAGATGTGAGGAGGAAGCAGAAGCTGCAGTGGATACCCCTAAAATTAAGAAATACCAGTACAATGGACCATCTGCGTAGGAAAGCTGCAGAAATTGAAAAGAGACAAGCCGGAGAGAGGCCATGTGGACTGCAAACAGCCAGGCTACAGGGGTGGAGCTACACTTTGTAGAGAACAGCACAATGCCATGTGCTGCAGATACTAGACATGGAGCTACCAGACTTGTTTGCCCAGCTGGATTTCAGACGTGTTTTGGTCCTGTCCCTTCTTTCTATGTGCCTATTTTCCTTAATGTAAATATTTGCTTTGTACCATTATGTATTGAATACACGTAACTTGTTTTGATTTGATTTTATAGGAGCTCAGGCTGCGAGATTGCCTTGAATCTCAGGGGGAACTTTGAAGTTGAGCTTTGGGCAATCTTGGAACTGTTGAGGCTATGGGGACTCTTGAAAATGTACTAATGTATTTTGCATTGTCATGTTGTGATAAGCTTTTGGGGGCCAGGAGCAGAATGTTTTGGTTTGAATGTGAGGTGTCCCCCAAAAGCTCAAGTGTGACAATTCAAGAAGGCTGAGGTGAAATGATTGAGTTCTATGAGCCTTAACTCAATCAGTGAGTTGATCCCCTGATAGGGATTAACTGGTAACTGTAGGCTGGTAGGGTATGGCTGGAGGAGGTGGGTCACTGGGTGACAGATTCTGGGGCTGGGTTCTTGCTACATGGAGTTGAAGAAGGAAGAAGAGCAGAGACTCCGCAAAGCAGAGGGGTACCTGGAAGCAGGAGACAAGCAGAGCAAGCAGTTGTATTTAGAAAATTAAGGCAAGCAATAAGAATAAACAGATTTATCTAAGAAGGATAGAGAGAGCAGAGCTCTTCTGGGGAGAAGAGAGCCTTGGAGTGGAGAGTCTGCCTCTTAACATGGAGTCTATTCTTTTGATGCGAGGTTTGTGAGATGAGGCCAGATTCTCTGCTCCCGCTGGTGAATGGAGTCTGGGCTGCTACAGATTCCAGCAGCCAAAACAGCCCGCTTCTAGTGTTCACAGCGATTCCCAGATAAAACTGGAAATTTGGGCTGACTGCAGGTGTCTGCAGCAGAAAGTGTTAGCAATTCTCCAGCTAAAAGCTGGGTGTTGCAGCTCTTGGTGTGGTGGAAATTCAACTCGGGAATTCGGCGCCAATCTTCTGGGTTCTTGTCTCATGAATTGGAAGAATAAAATCCATGGACAACCACGGAAGGAGGAGTAAAAGGAGTAGGATTTATTTAGGAAGAAGAGCAGAGACTCCGCAAAGCAGAGGGGTACCTGGAAGCAGGACACCTTCTAATGGAAGTCAGGCCAGAGGTTATATAGATTTGGGGTATGAGCATAATTAACATTCATGCAAAGCAGGCATTGAGAAATACATCAACCCCATTGGTTAAAATCTATGTAAAACAGGCATTGAAACTGGTCAAGAGCACCATTGGTTAAAATCTATGTAAAGCAGGGGTTGAAACTGGTCAAGAGCACCATTGGTTAAAACAAAAGGTGGCAAATACTTCCTAGTATCCACCTGTGACCACCCCATCTCTTAGTCAGGGACTAAGGTCTTTTTGCATCTGAATACCCTGGGCATGCCCTGTCAATCACTCTCTGCCTCTGCCAGCTAGCTCTTGGATAGGGGCCCTCTGTCCTGACTACCTAGCCATTTCACTGTCTCTCCTAATCTGTCTCACTTTTACCCTTTCTGGAGGATGCTTCTCCCTGTGTTACTTTTCATAGGCCCTTTCTAAATACAAAATCCAACAAAGAGGGCACCTTGCCAGTAGGTGAGGGCAGCAGATGCATGTTCACAAGTTATTGCTTATGACTTTGGGCTCAGAGACTGAACCAGAGTGTGTTTGGCCTTGACTAACCTTGGGAAAGCTGTTTCCCAGCTTTGACTCCAAAGCACAAAAACAACAACAAAATAAACATAGCATATAGCCCCCCACTGAAAGTCTTGTGGAGGAAGTCTAAGCACTTTTATTTAGCAGCTGTCTGCATCTGAGCCACTCTCAGTGAATTTCCTTCTTGACAACTCTTATCATTCCTTCTACACTGACTGCCTGACTTTGTTTCCCCGCCCAATAGGGTAGGTGCATATTTAACTTTGTAAGATATGACCCGCAGTTGTCTGCCACAATGCCTGTGACATTTTACATTTCCGTCAACATCGTGTGGCAGTTACAGCTGTTTCACATCCACGTCCTCAGCAGCACTTGGCATTCAGCTGTTTTGTTTGTTTGCTTGCTTATTTTGCTTTGCTCTGCTTTGCTTTATTTTATCTTTGGCCATTCCGATGTTTGTGTGGTGGCATCTCATTGTTGTTTATATTTACACTTTCCTGATAAGGAATGATGGTGAGCATTTTTTTTTCATGTGCCTATTTGTCATCTATGCATCATCTCTGCTGAAGAGTTTGTTCAAATCTTTTGTCACTTTTCACATTGGGTTGTTTTCAGAGTCATTTTTTAGTATCCCTCATTGTTTTCTACTAACTGAGTGGGAGTTTTTCTAATATTCAAATAACCAAATTTTCTTTTTCTCTCATGAAATAGCCTTTCAGGAGTTGCTGTATAGAACTAGTAGTATACTCTTATTTGCATTCATCTATCTACCTTCACTCATTGTGAGGCATTCTCTCCTAATGTTAATATCTCCTATCTCTGCTCTTCCTCTAAGGCAACTTCAGTCAGACTCTGGCCTTCAGTGTGTTGCTCTGAGTAATTTAGCCTTCCTCCTCAACACTCATAGCTACAAATGTGCATTTAGCTAAGGTTATTGTTATTTTTATTATTATTTTGTACCAGAGATTGAACCCAGGGGTGCTTAATCACTAAGCCACACATTCAGTCCTTTTTAAAAATTTTAAGAGAGGCTCTCCCTAAGTTGCTCAGGACCTTGCTAAGTTGCTGAAGCTGGCTTTGAACTTGCAATCCTCTTGCCTCAGCCTGCTGAACTGCTGGGATTACAGGTATATACCACCACACCTGGCAGCCTAGTTGTTATCTTACATTGTCATTTCCTTTTTGTTCCCCCAAATGGTTTTTGCCCCTCCCCGTCCATGGCTTCTGCCAATCTATGCTGGAGAGTTTCTTAGAACATCATTTCTGTGTGGTGGGCCCTGTGTATGTGGGCCAACTTTTGTGGGCTGGTGAGCTTACCTCCAAGAAGCTTTGACAGGAGCATTCTCCAGACCCTCCCGACGATAGCAGCTTTGATTCCTCTCTGTCCAGCTGGCCATTTCTTTGAGAAGAATATTGTAGCATCCTTCCTGCAGTGCATGTCTTGGAACAGTAAGGTGGACTAGGGAGCCAGAGCTGTGCTGGAGCTGGACAGTCTCATGGCTCCTCAGGTACTCCTCCTACTCCCCTCCCTGTTATCACTAACAAGTCTCCCATATCCTTAGGAGAAACTGATGTCCTTTAGTCTGCAGACTTTCCAATGGACTTTGAGCAAGGAGTGAGCCATCTTTATCTGGATGGGCTCTCACCTATGGTGCAAGTTAGGGAAGAGCACCAGGGTGGTTCTTGCTCATGTTCTTTTTCTGTTTTGCTCTTCACCTTCTCCCCCATGCCTGGTGGTTCAATTTCTTGATTTTTGTTTATTTTTTTTTTGTTTTGTTTTGTTTTTTTGTGGTGGGGGCTGTTGAGATACCCATTTGTTTGATCCTCATTTCCCTCTACAAGCACTTGGGGCCTTAGCTTCCTCTGCTTAGCTAAGTCAGTGACCACTTCTTTGTGTCCCTGTAATATGAAATCATTTTAATTTTTTTAACTACAATTTAATTAAGTCTTAGAGAAAAACACAAGAGTTTTTCCAAGTAAAAATCACTCCTAAGGTTTAAATACAATTTTCAGAGACTTGTGAAAATTTTTAGTGCGTTTGTAAAGAACAACAATCCACTCAAGTCTCTTTAAATCATACGGAGAGATTTGATTTATGAGCAAGGAGGTGCCTTACAAAACCCCAGCACTCCTCTGTGTAGTCTTCCAGCGATTTATTTTCTTTTTAATAGGATGTAATTAAAATGTGATCTCTAGGAACCTTTGTCTAAAAGTGAAAATCATCTAATTTTTAATAAATCTTCAAGAATAAATCTAACATAATGGACTTTCTAGTTACTAAAGGTAAACTGAGGGAAAAAATCCCAAATAGATCTTATTTAAGATAGGTTCCCTTTTCTCCTCTGTAAACCCTGATTACTCCTCAACATATGGTTCCAGATTAACCATAACAGGCCTCTGATCTAACTCCAAAGACTTTTACTAATTCTAATTCTTCAGGCACATGTTGCCCCTATTTCAGTGAGGGCAGGAGTGGTAGGCTGTGATCATATTGACAGCTGGGGCCACTGGGTGAGAGCATTTCTCCCAATGAGCATCACAAAGACTTATCTGCTTCTCTAGGATTAATAAATACTGGACAGGACAGTATATGGTACATGGCAGACAGTCAATACTTCTTATCCTCAAATCATTGCATGTTTATAAAATATTTTTATTAAAACACTTTACTCCTGAATCAGTTTAAATTTATAAATTGCTAAGAAAAGAAAATGAAAGTTCATAATGTGAACAATGTAACTCAGAGAAGCTGCCCACAGTGATGGGACCTCAAGTCATGAGGAGGACTGCCTAGAGTGGCCCTGGGCATGAAGATGGTAGAGGTGCCAGGTCTGAGCCAGAACAGCAAGCTCCACAAATAATCCTCAGAGGAAGACCTGAAGCTGCTTGATGCAGCCAACACAGGGTTAAGCTAAAGAATGCAGAACCAAACCATGAGTGAGTTAAAAATATAAATAAGGCTGTACGCATGTGAAGAAGCAGTGCTATTGAAAATGAGGCCCAAATCTCAGAGGGAAAAAAATTGAATAATAAAAAAGGAGCAAATCTATCCAAATCCAGGGAAGATACTTCTCTGATTTATAAAGGCTTGCATTTTTCTGCAGTTCACTGAACAGACAAAATGTCAAATGTAGATGTTACCTCATGGTATTTATAGGGTATATTATAGAACTTAATAGCTCAGAGCTTCCCTAAAAATTAAAACAAAATACCTCCACTAACAAAACCCTCCTGCCCTGCACCCATTCAGCACCTGTTCTAACTTTCCATCCTGTTTTGGTGGGTCAAGATCTGTGCATCACATTTGCCCTCTGAAGAGCTGAGCTGCCATCGGGGGTGGGCTTGGGAGGGAAGCAGAGGAACTGGTTGTACAGGGTGAGGAGAGCCATCTACAGCCCAGTGACCCTCCTTGCAGGAATCAGGAAGCCCCTGCTCTCTGGTGGGCTGTGGCCTAGGCGGATGCTGTGCTATTACTTCTTCTGGATCTGACACTGCTTCCAAGGGGCCCTTTAACATAAGGGATTCAATAAATATCCCAAAGTTGTGTGTGCCTGTGCCTGGCAAGCTTGCTTCCTTTCAATTCCACACCTGTCTTGTATTTTATCAGTTCTACTTCAGAACTTTAGAAGTGAGTGGAGTATTTCTCTGTTCAGGACTCTCCTGATGCCTTACGTGGGAAAAAAAAATGAACTCTATTGAGAGGCTATAAGAGGAGGACAATAGTATGTTACTCAAGTCACACTCAGTCTCTTTCAGCATGCCTGAGACTTCTCCCCCTCTCCTAAAGTGCCTCACCACCAAGAAAATTCATGTCTACCCTAATCATCCAAGGTAGTCTATTGCACAAAGTCAGAGGGCCATGCCTGTCCCCACCCCTCCAGATTGTGTTTCTAATTTCCACCTGCAGTTTTTTTCAATTTCAAAATCCCCTAGCACTTCAAATTTATTAAAAAATGTACACCACTCTTTATGAACATTTCTATTAAGGGAGAAAGGTACCCAGGTTAGTTTACAAACACATTGTCTACGAATGATCATGAGGCTTAGCTTTGCTAGACTGAGTTGGGATGGAGAATGCAGAGATGCCCAAACCTCCAAAAGTGTGTCAGCAAACTCTTAATGCTGTCCCCATCAAAAGGAAAGAGCCATATATGTGTTAAAAGTGGCAAGAGAGATTTTACTCAGGTTGATGCAATAGGGAGAGAGACTCCAAGGGAAGTGGAGTTCAACTCCACTGAGATAAAAAGCAGGAGACCTTTTTAATTTTAAGCTGTGCTAAAGGAAAGGTACTGAAGAATGTTGTGAGGGGAGGCTGTCAATCAATGTGATTAGGCCATCTGTGTTTGCTAAATGGTGCTTATCAAAGTCAGGCTCCTGCCCTCCTTCAGAGACTGGAAGACAGGAGCCTAATTTTTCTTGGTTTTTACAGTTCCAAGGGATGGCTCCCAGGTCTTGTGAAAAAGCATTACTGAGTTGTAGAAAATTTATGTCTCAAAGGGACAGATAAATGATGTTATGGTTTGAATATGAGGTGTGCCCCCAAAATCTCCTGTGTTAATGCAGGAATATTCAGAGGTGGAATGATTAGCTTATGAGAGCTGTGACCTAATCAGTCCACCCTTGTTTGAATGTACAGTTACCACTTTGTAACTGCAGGCAGGTAGGGCGTGATAGAGGAGGAGGCTCACTGGGAAAATGCCCCAGAGAGTTCATCTTCCCAGGGGCCACCTCTCTTTCACCTCTCTGCTTCCTGGCTACCATGACCGGACAGCTTCTCTTAGGCATACCCTTCCACCATGATGTTCTTCTTTATGTTGGGCCTAGACCAAGGGAGTCAGCCAACTGTGGGCTAAATCTCTGAACCACAATAAACTTTCCCTTTTCTAAGTTGTACTTTTCAGATATTCTAGTCAGTGTCACAAAACTGACTAACAAATGATTTGCAGTTTTTCCAAAGCACATGCTTCAAGGGAGAGCAAAGCCCTGCAGCCACCACGTTTCCACTGGAAGAGACAGGAATTTCTTTTGACAGTGGTGAATTTTCTCAGCCAGGTGTTTTAAGGAGCTTAGGGACATATCCTAGAGATGCAATCTTCAATAGATAGTAGCCATGCTAGTGTGTTCAAGTCTCTTATTCTGGGTGGTGGCAGAGTTGTTTGGAGTTTCACAGTTCTTGCCTGTGCTTGCCATCTACTGACAGTGACACCTTTGTTGAATCCTTTCTCTTTGAGTGTGGGTGAGACCTATGACTCGTTTCTCATTATTATCATGATGAAAGGTTGAACATGACTATGTGTATGAGTGTTTGTGTCCTCCCAAAAGTCTTAAGCTGAAATCCTAACTCCCAAGGTGATGATATTAGAAAGCAAGGCAGTTGGGTAATGATTAGGTCATGAGAATGAATGTGAGTAGTGCCCTTGTAGAAGCCCCTGAAAGCTTCCTTGCCCTTTCCACCATGTGAGGATACAGTAAGAAGGCTCTGGAAAGGGAGAAGTTGAAACGACTGTCTTTGGAAAATACAGTCTGCCACAAATGGGCAAATAAATGCATAAATGAAAGCCTCTTCATGGACAAGACTCTACATGGACTATGTCCAAGCACGGGGACAGAATTGGCCTCAGGACAGTGTAAAGTCTAAAGCCCTGAACTTCTGTTGCTGAGGGCTGCTGGAGAATGGCATTCAGTCATGAGAAAAGAGTCTCAGTAAACCCTGTTTTTCGTACAGACGCCAAGTAGAAAGGGAGCCAGTAATCAAGGAACCCCGTTCCAGGCCAAAGCATTCACATTGAACTGTCACAACCAGTCTAAAGGTTTGGTGAAATACTGCCCATGCTTTATAGGTATAGGAAGTTACACTTTAATGAGCTGCAAAACTAGAAGTGGAATCCAGATTTAGGCTTCTAAGTCCTGTGTGCTTGTAACTCCACAGCATCGAGTGAGCCTTCTCCAGTACAGCAGGAACGCAGCAAAGCAACAGTTTTCTGGCGACACTTCAGGCTTTTTCATGAATGCTTCACCTCTCTAACGGGATCTGCAGAACATTAGGCTCCCAGGGTGATTTAGACGAAATCTAAGTCCTTGAGATGTAAACCTACCTATTCAATCGCATTCTCAATCTATAAGCATTATGGCAGGTCATTTTTTTATAAATTTATTTTTAGCCCACAAGAAGTCTCTAAAACATCTGTTGGGATTCCAGTGATTAGAAAGTACTTTCTAATAAATGATGATAGACTGGAAAGTATTTATAGAGACTGAAACAATAATATTTAAATAATATGTCTTTGTACAAACTGGGAGACAGATTTATTTTGCTATGATTTATTACTTATCCATTTCTAAAGTGTATTCAGTGTTTATATAACACATGAATAACAAATAGATACCTAAGTGCCAGTGATTCATTGTCTCTGAATGAAATACACTAGGAAAGAATAATAATAAGAGAAATTGTGATTCCCCCTGCCCCAAAAATTCCTCTTAGGAACACTGTTACACTGCTGGTGGGACTGCAAACTGGTTCAGCCACTCTGGAAAGCAGTGTGGAGAATCCTCAAAAAATTAAGGATGGAACCACCTTACGACCCAGCTTTCCCACTACTGGGAATTTTCCCAAAAGATTTAGAATCAGCGTATTATAGCGATGTGGCTTCATCAATGTTTATAGCAGCTCAATTTACTATAGCTAGATTATGGAACCAACCCAGATGCCCCTCACTCGACGAGTGGATACAAAAACTATGGTACATATATACAATGGATTACTACTCGGCCATTAGAAAAGATGATATTATGGCTTTTGATATCAAATGGATGGAGATGGAAAGAATTATGCTAAGTGAAGTATCCCAATCTCAGAGACTCAAGGGCCGAATGGTTTCTCTCATCTGTGGAAGCTAGAATACATGGGGAAGCAGTAGGTTAAACAGCTAACCTAACAAAAACTTCAAATTGACTCTCAGAGTAATAGGGGGATGGCTCCCTAGGATACTTGGAGGTGTAGGGAGGGGTAGGGGGTGGGGGGAGGGTATTCTCCTAGGAGTTCTCTAGGAGACTGGAGAGTGGGAATATGGGGGAACCATCTCAGAAGCAGATGTTATTCCTTCACGAGATACCCATTTAACACAAGAGTTCTTCTGGGGGAAACTGCAACAGGTGAAACCCAAGGTGGTCATCCATGTTTTGGCATTACCCCTGGATAACTATGTATATATACATTGATTATTGATGGTTTGATAATGTTTCCCTCTCATTTGTATCTCTATATACTCTTAATAACAAAAAAATGAAAACAAAAAAATTCCTCTTACAAGATTACAGACAAGTATATAATCTAGCTATATAAATTTATTTTTCTATCTACTTACTCCCTAAGTTGAGATGGGTTATAAAATGCATAGAATGAAGTAGGAAGAAATAAATATAAATAAATAAAGGCAGCAACATAAATTAAGATCCAAAGCCAAGATGAGCGAGCAGTAGAATGCAGACAGGTAGGTCCCACTGAGTTGTTAAAGTCAAGTCTCAAATTGGCTCTCAGCTTCCTGGAGGCTGATCAGCTAGAAATTAATGGATAGACTAACAGATTTTGATATGTTATCAGTAGGAAAAATGTATTTTCCATTAGCTGCCTAATTCTTTAATACCTCACACTAAATATCCCTTGCAGATAAAGTTTAAATATGGAAATTTTTGCACAAAATAAAGGGAATACTAATTAGGAGGAAAGGAACAAAGAAGTGTGTTTATAGAAGTGTTTCTCATGAAAACTGATGGCTTTAAAAAGCATATTAGGGTAAGGCAGGTTTCAAAGTATTTCCAGGTTAATCGGGGGGAAAAGTAACCAAAAGCCTGCAGCTTTGAAGGTTTAATCCAAGATGCTTATCCAACCTCTTTGTTGAACAAATCTTGCAAATAAGGCCTTCTCAGAAGACTTGCAGTTTTCTGTGGGAGCTTGAAATGTCAGCAAAACAGACCTTCTGATGATATTATGCAGGCATAGCATCTGAACAGTTGGAGTGGGGGTGGAAGTGGAAGATAGTAAAATTGTTTCATTGCCTTATTTTATGCTGTTTTACAAAGCAGATTTTCTGCCAATGATGATAGGCATAACTAAAAGAAAAACAAAACAAATAAACCAAAGAAAGAAATTAAGATATCTTGATAAGAGCCAAACACAAGAATCCTGAACTATAACCAGTGTTATTGGATACATTTCAATACAAGAATTATGGCTTTCCTACAAATAAAAAATGCATGTTAAAGATTTTATTTAACTTATTGTTAACAAAGAAACCAGGCAGATGTTATAACTGGTTCAAAAGAAAATCCAGAATACTGATAGCATGTATCAGTGAAGAATCTAGAACTAAATTTTCAAATGGACCCATAAGTGGCTTTTCCACAGAAGGGGAACCTTTCTGTCCTTCCACCAGATAATTCATTTGCATGTCCTTAGACATAAATGATTTGCTTTGCCTTCAATTATAAAATAGCTCAAACGTACTAAAATATTACAGTCAGATAACCTTGCAAAGGTGTTTAAACAATTCAGTTTTCCATTGAATATGCGCAGTAATCTTATTAGCTCATTCTGGGTTTCCATTCTGTGGTAAGCAAATATGACCTCCACCCTGGACACTTCGCTGGACTGGCAATGCCCACTTTTAGGGCATTTTGAAGCAAATGATGTTCTTTCTCATATTCCCTGGGGTTTGTATATAGAATTGTGGCCTTCAATCTTGAGATAAACAAAATAGAGCTTTATTGTCTGTAGAATCTTAAGATTTTCCCCTCAGCAGATCCTTTGATGTCTGGCTTTAACTCAAGATGAATGCTTTGGGTAAAGGGATGAGATTGGTGAGCATGCAGATCCAGTAAGCACCAGTAGGTCTATCTCCTCTGGAGCCTTGTTATAAAAGTGCCAGTTTGCATGACATGAACACTTACTGCCATCACTTCAAAATATAGCTCTAGCAATAATTCATTTTTAAGTACTCAAGAAGTAAATTAAATCCATCAGAAGGTTTTTTTTTTGTTGTTTTTTTTTTTTGGCTAGCTCTTTCCAGTGGTATCAGAGTTAGCCCACCTATTTACCAAGCATGTTCCTTTGAAGTCGGGGTGGCCTGGTGGCTTAATTCTGGCCAAGCCCATGTGAGGGGAAGTGATTGCAGCATTTACAGGTCCATGCCTCCTCTTCTCTGCCAGCTGGGTACAGAGGTGGAGAACTATTTTGAAAGGAGTCTGGGTCCCTGATTGACCATGGGATTTTTGGCCTGAGTTAGAAATAAACATATATTGCATTAAGCCTCTGAATTTTGTGATTTATTTGAAATAACAGTAGCATTACCTTTGGCAAATTGTTCCCATATTTTATGTGTTAATAAAGCATTAAAACTGTATTTTTACTTCAACAGAAGACCTCTCCTATCTCTTGTGAAACATTGTTTTTGAGACCATTACTAATTTATATATCAAACACTTTTTTAACCCCTATCCCTATTCCTCATTATAGAAAGAACAAATATACATGCCAAATTTCTTTTGAACTTAAAATATTAAAAATGGGCAATATATTCACATTGTTCAAAAATCAAAGCAATAGAAAGGGTGCACATTGATAAGCTCTCTCCCACTTCATTTCTGTGTACCCTATTCGGAGCTCCCCCTAGCCCAGCCCTCCAGTTTAATAGTTTTTTTAAAATATCTTCCAATGTTTCTTTATACATATAACACAAAAAGTATATATATATATATATATATATATATATATATATATATGTGTGTGTGTGTGTGTGTGTGTGTATTTGTGTGTGTGTGTGTGTATACACACATATATATATATGAATGTATTCTTTACCTCTGTAAAAGAGAGGTAGTATGCTATTTAAAATATTTGTATCTTTTTTCTCATACATGACAGAATATCCTTTCATTGTGACATGTAAGACCCTCCTCACTCTCTTTTTTCACTTTTGTTTTTGTTTTTGTTTTGAGACAGGGTCTCACTAAGTTGCTGAGGCTGACCTTCAACTTGTAATACTCCTGTCTCAGCCTCCCAGTTCACTGGGATTACAGATGTGTGCCACTGCACCTGGCTACCTCCCTCTTTTTTATTGTTGCCTAGTATTTTATTGACTAGGTTACTGCAGAGTATTTAACTAGTCATTTATTGATGGACATTGTTGATGCATATTTTGGAGGTAGATGATTAAACTGGAATAAACCAACATCAGTTTAGGTTTTAAGCCCCAAAGGCACTTGCCAAAGTCTTTTCTTAGATTTACCAAAGACAACAATATAACACATAGTATGGTGTGTTAGTTAGGTTTTCATTGCTCTGACCAAAATACCTGACAAGAACAACTTACAGGAAGAAAAGGTCATTTTGACTCATGGTTTCAAAGGCTCAGTCTGTGCTCAGCAGGTTTGATTGGTTTAGGTAGGCCCAGATGAGACAGAGCATCATGGCCCAAAGGGTGGGCAGAGGATAGTTGCTTAGCTCTTCGTGGAGTCAGGAAGCAGAGAGCAAGAAAAAGGGGCTGCAGTGAAGAGGAGCTCTCCTAGGGTACCCCCCCAGTGATCCACCTCCTCCATCCATACCCCCCTGCTCCCAATCAGTCCATTCAAACTAGGATGGATTGATTAGGTTACAGCTCTCACAGTCTACTCATTTTACCTCAGAACATTCCTGGATAAACACAGGAGTTTTGAGAGATACCTCATATCCAAACCAAAACATAGGGAGAATCAGCTAATCAAAATAAAGTATGGATGAGGTTGAGTGGAATTGCCCTCAGCATAGCAGACAGCAGCAGAAAGGTCTGGCCACCTCATTTATCTGTCCCCATATCTTATCTGTCAATAGAGTATTAGAACTGTATTTGGCTCCAACAAAAGAATCCCCTATCTTTTGTGAAACTTCATTTTTGAACCACGACTAATTTTTATGTCACAAACATTTTAACTTCTAGCCCTCATTTTGCAAAGAACAAAAAATAATTTTATTATCAATTTAATAATCCGTAGTTCTTAACCTCCATTTTCACTTCTCTCTCTTCCTCCTGTACATTTTCTCTTGGGTGTCCAAGACTAGACTTTGCATGCTCACTTTCTATTTCTTCCAGATTCATAAGCAAGGAAATGTGTCCATTGCCCGAAAGGTAGCATACAAGTTTTAATGACTTTTTGTTCAGAATGTTACTTTTACTGGGCAACATGGAGAAGTCATGATTTGAACTCCGATTTGTGTGGTTTTGGATGTGGAGCTCTGAACGTCTTCTCTTCTTTATAACTTGGTTATTGAAGATGGTTTAGTTTGTCAACACAGTTCCTGTCCCAGTTTCCACCAAACACATTAATTACAAAGCATGCTGAGATTAAGGTATCAATCTTGGATAAGGTTGAGAACTGGGCCCTCTAGTGGCCAACCAGCATAGAAATTCCTAGAGATGAACTTGTCCACAAGACTTCATTCACTGATGAAGACATGGTATCAAATAGGCCCTGAGGTGCTCCAGGGCACACACAGAACGAGCCAGAGAGATTTAGTCTTTCTGATGTCTGTAGCTTTTTCCATTACATTTCATGCCTTGCTTCCAAACATTTTATTATTAGCCATGCTTTTAACTACTCTTAATATAGCAAGTATATTAATGGACTCTGTTTGACCTGCATAAGTAGTCTCTGGTTTAACTTAAGCTGAAAAAAAATCATTTATGATCAAAACACTACTCACCCGTGAGTAGTACTGCAGCTTCTATATTTTGAAAGCAAGGCTGAGCTTCTTGAATAGAGGTAAGGAAGACCTGCTGTCTGAGCTGAGATCTGGAGAATGGCTCCATATTCTCCGAGCATGTCATCTTCTTTCTGTCCTTTACTGCCTCCCAACCCCCCAGCATCTGGAACATTGACGTTTCCAAATTCTGGATCATTATTTCAGGATGCACAAGAGCATCCTCAAGGGAACAATGAGAATAAAGATACCCATTATTTGTTTTCACTTAGTGCTCAGTCATGTTTTTCTACCCTGGCATAAATTTAATATCCTACCTGCAGCAGTGTTGACCTATCCTGATTGAATCTATGACCTGCCAGAAAACTTGTTCAATTTGCATCATTGCCAATGTGGAATTCAACAAACTTAAGTGAAACTTGTTGGGTTTTTCCATGCTTGAAACGGGTGTGACAGATGCCCAGCACTGGATGAATGGATCCAAAAGCTCTGGTATATATATACAATGGAGTTCTACTCAGCTGTTAGAAACAATGATATTGCATCCATTGAAGGTAAATGGATGGCAATAGAAGAAATCATGCTGAGTGAAGTTAGTCAAACCCAGAGAGTCAAAGGCTGAATGTTTTCCCTCTTTTGTGGAGGTTGGACCTAAACCCAGGTTTGGGGGAAAGGTAGATAAACTCATGTATTAGAACCATAGAACAAAAATGCAATACGTTAATATTTATGAGACACAGTTGCAAGATACTGCACAAAATATTTGAAAAAGCTATACTGCATGCCTATACAAAATATAAATGTTTAATCCTATTGTCAAATATATCAAAGAACAACAAGGGATGATAGGAAAGGAGGAGAGGCAGAAATGTTGGAACTAAGATAAAGCAAGGCACATTCCAAGCATTTATAAGTATGTCACCATATATACTATAGTTATTATAGTCATATACACAAAAATATTCTTCATAGGTATAAGAATTATGTCACTGTACTTGGGTATTTTAGAAAAAATATAGCACCCAGAAGATAGGCAAGGGATTGGGGGATGGAAAGAGGGAGGTAGAGTGTTGCAGGTGGGAATGAGGGGATACTGACCAAATTGTAGCTACATTGTGTGCATCTATGAATATGTGACAACAAACCCCTTTATTATGTGCAACTATAATGCACTAATAAAAAATAAATTGAAAAAAAAAGAAATGGGTGTGAAATGTGCAGGCAGGTCCATGTCCAGTTTTCTACTTTGTGGGCTCAGACTCAATGTCATCTACTATCCTTGGGACCACTGTGCATTAAATATAATTGGTTTATGATAAACAAAGGTAGTGACACTGATATTGTCTGTCAAGGAATGAGATTCTGAACCATCTCTAGACACATGATCCCACACTGTACCAATCACTGTTATTTCACCTCTTTGGCTTCCCTCACAAATCAGCATTTCAGAACAATAGGAGGTATTCTTTCGGATTTTTTTCCTGCTGGAACTAGCAAAGTGATTTCTTTCTTGTTGAATGTGAACTGTAAAGTTTGACCTCAGAGCTGCAAGGGTGTTCGCATGTGTAGAAAATCCCTAAACATTGATGGAAGCAGAACATGGAGTTACATGCCATGTCCTAAAGGCCCCCATGCAGCCCTGGCACCACCCATTCCTCCTTTGTAAGCCAAACTGATCATTTTCCAGTGAACCTCTTCTGTTTAGCCTATGTTGCACTCATGTAGAATAAAGAGCCCTGATTGTACACTAGACTCCCAAGAGTTTGTTTTATAAACTAGGCTGTCAATTTTTAAATTAATGCAAAGAAATAAGTGCCAAATGGATAGGAATATTTCTGTAGGCTGGTTAGTTCGCTTTCTTCCCTAGAGGACAGCCTAGGTGGGAAAGCAAATTATGATGAAAAGGTTGTTTCACAAGTGCAGTGTCAGGATGAAAGGAGTGGAACCATCTCAAGGGGCATTTTCAACAATCCATGGCACTTTGGGGACATAATGCCTGCTAAGTAGGGCAGAACAATTATGCCAGCGAAATAAGGCCCCACTTCCTTGCAAACTTCTTAGAGCCACATTGACAGATTCTTTCCAACTTTTCACTTGAATATTTATCAGTCACCAAATGATGCTAGTCCCTTCATCAGACATCACGATGTCTTACAAATTTGCCTATTGGTCTGACCACACTTCCTCCCCGCCAAGTCCTTCACTGCTACCCATCTATTTTTCCCTTTCTGATGGTAGAAATCTCCCATATCTTCCAGGTCTTGACAGCACACACCAATTCCTCTGTGAAACATTCCTACTTTTCCCCAAATCATACTTTAATCCCCACCTTCCTCCATGGTCCCCATTAGGAGCAAATCACACTCCCTTTGTAGTGGTGTGAACCTCATGTGTTTGTGTCTCCTAGATTATGAGTTCTTTGAGGACAGATATTTAATCTGAATCATTCTTTTTGATCTTCTGTTTCTAACAGAATCCATTGCAAATAATAGATGCATCCAATATATGTCAAATGTTGCAGGTGTTAGCATGAGTCATTGCAGTTTATTTTTTATGAATTATATGGTATTGTGTTGCACAGAACTTTTTGGGTAACATTTGAAAGGAAATCAAAATAACTTGAAAGAGTTTGGGATGAGGTCCTCAGGAGCAGACTTGAATAACCAAAAGACAGGGACTCAGTAGTGGGTTGCAGACAGCTAGGCCAAGGGTTATGGGCATCCCTGAAACTTTCTCCATGTTTTGCCTCTGCATCCTCTCCACCCACCACTACAGACCTGCTTCTTCTTCATACCAGGAAAGGTGGGTGCTGAAGAGCTTAGAACTTCACATCATCTTACAATGTTAGCTACAAACAAGGACTGATAATCTCCTTCTGTGAGACAGAAGAGTCCCAAAGAATTATGTAGGATATGCAGTAGATGGTGGGACTGGCCCCAATTCTTCACTTCTTCTTGAATCTTCATTCTTTGATTTTGACGGTGATGTTCTCCTTACAAGTTCTCTCTGCATTTTCTGCTTCGTGTTCTCACGCTTGGATGAAGCAGAAACAACAGTGTGTCAACCCTGAGCCTCCTCAGAAGGCCTTTTCTGCTTTTGACCGTGCTTCTGCTCTTTGGCTCTTCTGTGAGGAAGCCACGCCCAGGCCAGCCCTCAGGTCCCGGGAAGGGTTAAGAGACATGAGAAGCAGAGCTGTCCACCTCAGTCCCTTCTGCATCTGCTGACCCCCGTGACTCAGTTGCATGAGTGAGCTCAGCCAAGACCATCAGAGCCACACAGTTGAACCTAGCCGTCACTCATCTGACCCCCAGCTCAGGGGGAATAAGTGATTGCTATTTTTTTCCAAAACATTATTATTATTTATTTTATTGAGAGATTTATTATTGAACAACCATACAAGTTTTTAACAAAATAATATAAAATGTGTATAGATTCTGGATATTAGAATTACCCCCAGGAGTGCCTTCCCAATTACCCACTCTTATCCCTCCCTTTCCCCTTCCCACAATATCTCTAAAAAAAGTATTAGGTTGTAAAACATTACATCTTATCTGGGTTTAACACACGCTAATAGACCAACTTTCTCACTGGCCAGGGTCTAGATCCAGCCTCCACAGATGAGTGGAGACATTTGACCCTTGGTTCTCTGGGTTAAGCTGATTTTACTCAGCATAATTTCTTCCATAGCCATCCATTTCCCTTCAAAGGCTACAATATCATTGTTTCTAATTGCTGTGTAGAATTTTATGGTATAAATATACCACAGTTTTTGGATCCATTCCTCCAGTGAGGGACATCTGGGCTGTTTCCATAATCTAGCAATAGTAAATTGAGCTGCTATGAACATAGATATTGCTGTGTCACTATAATGAGCTGATTCCAAATCCCCTGAAAAATACCCGGGAGTGGAATAGCAGGATCATATGGTGGGCTCCTCCCTAGTTTTTTGAGGATTCTCCACACTGCTTTCCAGAGGGGCTGTACCAGTCTGCAGCTCCACCAACAGTGCGTTAGCGTGCCTATCTCTCCACAGCCCCTCCAGCATCTATTATTGTTTATTTTCTTCATTTTTGCCATTCTGACTGGCATAAGGTGATATCTTAATGTAGTTTTCATTTGCATTTCTCTGATTACTAGTGATTTGGAGCACTTTCTCATGTATTGGCTTGATCAATCTCCTCTGTTGAGAAGTTTCTATTTAGCTCATTGGCCCATTTATTAATTGGGTTGTTTGTGTTTTTGTAGTTGAGATTTTTGAGGATTTTGTAGATTCTGGATCTGAGGCCCCTGTCAGAGGAATCATAGCCCATGATTCTCTCCATTTTCGTAGGAAATCTCTTGACTCTTTTGATTGTTTCCTTGGCAGTACGAAAGCTTTTTAGCTTTATGGCATCCCATTCACTGATTTTTGACTTTGCTTCTTTCACTTTATGAGACATGTTGAGAAAGTCTTTGCCTACTCTCAAATGCTAAAGTGTTGGACCTAATTTGTCTTCCATCAGTTGCAAGGTAGCTGTTTTAATTCCTAGCTCCTTGATCCATTTTGATTTGATTCTCATGCAATGAGAAAGATATGGGTCTAATTTCAACTTTCTGCAAGTGGCTGTCCAGTTTGTCCAACACCATTTGTTGAAGAGGCTGTCTCCCCTCCATGTAACATTTTATTCCCCTTTGTCAAAAATCAGATGCTTAAAGATTTGAGGGTTTGTTTCAGGGTCTTCTATTTAAATCCATTGGTCTTCTTTCCTACCTTGATATCAGTACCATGCTGTCTTTGTTACTACGGCTCAATAGTATAGTTTTAAATCTGGTATGGCGAAACCGCCTGTTTCATCTTTCTTGCTTAGTAGTGTTTTGGCAAGTCTAGGTTTCTTATTATTCCAAATGAATTTGAGAATTGCTTTTTCTGTGTCAGTAAAGAATGACATAGGTATCTTTATGGGGATAGCATTAAATCTGTATAAAGCTTTCAGTAGAATAGCCATTTTTATTGTATTAATTCTGCCTAACCAAGAGCATGAGTGGTTAAACCAGAATTTTTCTTGCAATAGCTAATGGATACAAACCAAGTCTTAATTTTGGAACTTTCTAGCTATATGATCCTGGACAATACTTTTTCCCATTTGTATTTTACTCTCTACCTCTGTAATATAGGGATAGTAATAGTACCTCTAACAGATAATTATAAAATAAGTAAAAATGTGAAGTGCCTGGCATATAAAAACCATATGTATTTTTAAAAAAAAGAGAGAAAGGGACAGTAAGAGAGAGAGAGAGGGAAAGAGAAAATCAATTTTATTTAGTTTTTCGTGTGGCTTTTGTTGCTCTGACACTTCATTGTCTATGTGGTGCTGGGGTGTGAACCTGAGTCCTTGCAGGCAAGCACCATAACCACTGAGCCCCCACTCCAGCCCAAAACTGTATATTTAAATCATCAACATTATTGTTACTCTTTCACACAACTGTAGCCAGGCAGATAAAAGAGGTCCTAGGGACTGTCTTGCTTAGCAGGGCTCAGAGGCAGAGGGGCTGAGGAAGTGTAAGAGAGCAGCTGTCATTTAACAAGATAGTTGGATATGGTGGAAGAAGCATACCCCAGGAGACAGGAATGCTGATTCTGTATTAAGGTTGGAGAAGCATTGGGAGAGACAAAAAAGAAAAATGCACTCTGTACATTTCAGTTATTTCTCCAATAATAGTTTCATTGGCAAACTGTGAATCACAGCTAATGATTTCAGTCATCCACAATAAAATAAGGAACACGAGGGCATCCTGTGCCTTCTATATACTAGACATTTAATGTAAGGAAGGTTTTGCTTAAATTCTTTGATTACTGAAATATGAAAACAACAATATTCATAATGTATGTAACACATGATAGTATATGTAAATGAGCAGCTTAGTACATGATGTATAGCAGGGACTGAGTGATAGGTAGCGGATGTTGCTTCGGCTGTTATTCTTGGCCTTTTCCATGATGGAATATTTCTCATTAGCTTCCTTAGCAGGATGAGAGCCTTCCTGAACTTGCCACTTGCACTTCTGGGGTTCTTTCCACTTACTACAGCACATCCTGTTAAAAACTTATTTTTGAGGTGTGATCATGAGCAAGGTGCATGCAGCAAATGACAAACATGTCCAGGTCTCTAGTTTTTCAAAGGGATCAGGCTCACAGAAACCCTGTGCTATCTGATTGGGAAATCCTTTTTAGTGCAGATTCTGAATTGTACAGCTGTTATTAAAACCTACATGTGATGAGCAATGGTAAATGGGAGACATTAACTGCCGCTAACTCTCTTTGTCTGTTCTTGTCTGATACACCTGACGTATGCTGGCAAAACGGTGAGCAGCTCGCTGCATTGGCTGTCATTAGTGTGTGCCTGGGAAGGCAGGTTTTTCACAAACAGACCTTTGCAGGAAATTGCTCATTACTCCCAGGAAGTTAGAAAAGAAAGAAAGATCCCAATTAGTTTTCAACCCCAAGAAAGAAGAGTAGCAAGCAATTTTCCTATGATAACAAGCAAACTGGGAGTACCTGATCATCCCCAGGTTTAAGTCTACAAAGATTACGATCTGATGGAGTGTATTTTCCTATTCTTATTCCAGGTCTGGCAGCAAATAGACACAATCTCTATTTTGCCCAGAGAAAGATGAAGATGGGCCTTAACGGGCTGCCATTTCTGAGCACTAAAAGCAATTGCCCTTTGTCACACTACATGCTGGTGTCAGGAAACTGGGGAGGAGGAAGAGAGTTCCTACTGCTTGAATGGAAGGATTTACCCAGGGGAGGAGACGAACAAAGAAAATGTATCATGTTGCTCTGTGGTGTTAAATAAACTACCAGTCATAATCATAGATTGCAATATTTGTTCTCTGGGTAAATTAAAGATTTTCATCCTGTTGTGTACATGTTTGAAAGAGTGGTGTTTTGGAGTGAGGACAGAGGGATAGGGAGGTTTTAAATGGACACAGTGGGTTACAGTGTTCTGTGATGTTGCTGAAAATCAGGAAAGTGGAATCATTGTAGGATAGATTGTTCTGGTCCTTAGTATTTGCTTCATTAGAGGTGATGGGAAGACAGCAGCTCAGACATCTTAGCATATCCATAGAAATGCCACTCCACTTACTGTCTTTGGAAATAATTGGTTTATTTGAAGCCTGGAAAAGGCTGCAAAGAACTATATAGGTATGCTGTGATCAGACAGCCCCAGTGGCCCTGGCTCACACAAATTTGCTCCAGTGGCCTCTCAGGAAAGACATGATGATCAATGGCTGTTTTTGAAAGATCTTGATTTTAGGTAAATTTACTTTCTCATCATGAGTGCCATGCTATCAGAAAGACAAATTAATTTAACATGAGTGACTTACTGGTCCCTTATGAATTACTTTCCAATTGTTTTTAATAGCATCTCTTTATCTCTTGCACAAGAAAACACAGTTGACCTTTAACAGCCTCTTTTATAAATGAACCCAATTGCAGTTCAGCTTTTCCACTCTCAGATCTTTATCTCCTGGTACTTTGAATCCAAACTCATTTGGATGCAGGTCCAGCTGTCTCTCTAATGGTATCTATCCATTAATTAAATGCTCCGTGCTTAACAGCTTGCACACCAGCAGCTGTAAAGGATAAGAAGGCACTTCTCCTTTAATCTACAAATATTTATTTTCTTTTGGGGGGATTGGTTAGAAAAAGAGGAAGTACATAGGAGGATAACCAGCTTATACAAAGTGTGTGTATTGTGGTGGAAGTTTCCTGCCGAGAGTCACATCAGGTGCATTTAGTAAGCAGGAAGGCTGGCTCCTAATCCCTGCAATCATAAATTATGAAATGCGGTTAAAACTAGTATCTTCCTCCATCTGGGCTCAGGAATGTGTCTTTGTTCTCTGAGTTATTTTAATGTATGGACGTGAATGAGTTTACAAAAAGAACCAGACTCTGGTATTAATGGGATCCTGTCTGCACAGTATCCAGGTCATGACTTGTATATTCTTATCCTGCTACAATGCATTAGGGGGCTTTCTTCAGTCCATTTACAATTTTCCTGGTTTCTCAGACTCATTCATCATTGAACTGTGTAAAAAACTGCTCTGGAATAGAAAATAATAGGTTGAAAGTTGGATATTGGGTTAGCTTTTTTTAAAAAAATTATTTTTAGATGCTGAAGCAGTATATGTGTGTGGTAGAATTATTAGAAAATACAGACAGGTATGACAATAAAAAGATTATATTTCAAATACCTAGAAACTGAACAGTTGCTCATTGTTTCAGATCATTTTTGTCTTTAAGAAGATTATAAACATATATATATATGTATATATGTATTTATATACTCTTTAGTTAACAATAAACACCGTTCATTTCAGTGCATTTCATTTAATCAAATATCAGCCCACATTCATTTTTAGTAGTTGTTTAAAAATGTCCTTTATTGCACTTAATTCTTATATCTTCTATATCTCTTTCAACCTGACCTGGTACATTTTTTCAAGCACTGATGTGTTGGAAAGAGTTGACCAGTTAGTTGTATAGGATAAGATCCATGGCTTAGTTCTGCTAGGACCTGACCTGTGAGAAGCATCCAGAATGCCCTGGAATTGTCTGCCTGAGAGAGGAATCTGAAGAATACAACTACCAACTCACCTAGAGGAGGATGCCCTCAGCTTTGAGCTTCCTGATATAGGCCAAGAGCTTATCCAGAATCAGAGAAAGGTGTTAGGCAAAGAATGCAGGAGGACTCACCTAGCATGCACCTGCACTTAGAGGTGGGCCAAGGGGTAGTGAAGGGGGCACCAGGAGCTATATCTTTGTTATAGATTTGTCTGAAGTTATAGAAGGCCTGATAAATTGAGCATTTTTGGGGAAAATAATTTTATTACCATTATTTACATATATCTGCAAAAATGTGGTAACACCTTTTATTTTATTTTGGAGAGGGTTATTCATCAAATAAACTTTTTCTGAGTACCAGATATTGAGATAAGTGTTGAAGAAGTTATCCTGCCCTTCAGATTAGTATGTTTTATAAAATAAAATGTCATGGTGCTATGGTAGGAGTATCTATGCAGAGTAGTGTTGGATCAGAGAAGAAGTGATCAATTCTCTCAAGGTAGTGAGAGAGTAGGTGGAGGGAGAGTGAAAATCTTCATTAATGTAGTGGTACTTTATCTGGAATTTTGAGTCTACTAGATGGTGAGGAATGTATTTTAGACTTAGTGATATTGGGAGCAAGAGTTATAGGCATGGAAAAGAAAATCTTTCACGGGAAATGAAAGTCATTCAGTGTGACTGGAGAGTGGGTATGGAGGAGTAAAGTCAGAGTTGGATAATGAGGAGGGGGCAAGTCATGGAGGTTCTGCATCTCAGACTAGGTATTGTCTTCACAATTGATTTTACATGGAACGTTTCTGTTAGGAACATAGCATGCTCAATTGTGAATTCTGTAGTACACAAAACTATGATTAAAAACAATTACTATGTTGTCCAGGTGGCAACTCCAGAGGGTCTTTACAATTTAGTGAAGACTCTTATTGTATAATCCTATTTTTTGCATAATTTACAAAATGCTGCTATGTGAGTAACTTCTTTTTGGGTTGTACAATTGTTTGAGATGTTACTTGTGTGAAATAGAAGCAGCATAGGAAGAAGTTGATGAGCTAATAGGGTTAGGGCCTCATAAGTTTCCGTTTTCAAGACTTGATAGGCTTGAGTAGACTAGAGTTCCAGAAGGTGGGAAACAGAAGTAGAAAGGTCTAAGCAGAGTCTGTAGCTTCTGGTGTCTCAGTCCTAGAGACTTACATCAAGTCCTGTGAAGGCAGACTAGAGGCTGAGGCTCAGGGGGCCACTTCATTGAAAGAACGACAAGCAAAGGGCCTGGGCAAAGTTACCTTTTTATCCAGGTGCTGATGGGCAGCATGATGTTGGGGAGAGTATTCTTCCACTTTTTTAAGAGAAGGTGGACTACACTAGTTCCTTGAAGGGTGGGCAGATAAGGAAACTGCACCCTTGACTATGATATTCAAGTTCTCATGGCACACACAGCTAGTAGGACAGCATCTTGAAATGTCTTGGCAGGTGGCAGTTGTAAAGGAAGGAGGTACAGTAGACCCAAAAGGAATGGCAGATGTTACAAACTAAGTCTGGAAGGAACTGGCAACTTGGTATGTTAGTATAGTAGGGAGTTACCCTGGCCATCCACTGGAGACTCACCAAAATAACTGGGTCATATTTTTTAAGGAGCTGCATGAGTTGATGGAATCAATGTCTATGAAATGAGTGTTAACATAGATATTGTGAATCTCATTTGTTTGTATATAAAGGTAAGGCCAGGAAGATTTGGGTTATAAATAAATAATAATGGATCCAGGACTACAACGGGTTGAACCTGTGATTTAGGGCCCTTAGCCCCTACTTGCAAACCTCTCCTGAATTTATTTAGGACACTATCATGATGGTGTCCAACTTGCGGACATATCCTACCAAAATGTGAATATTATCATGGATTACACCTTGGAGCATAGAAGCACCTTAAACATGAAAAGTCAATCATGGAAAGAGCTAGTGCTGCCACACCTATTCACCCTTTGTTGGCTAGGTTATCTTGGTGCAGTTATTGATCAGTGCTTGGGGAAGAGGCTATATATTCAACCCTCCTGCCAAAGCCAGGAGATTTATCTGAGTACACATAATGGAAGATGGCAGAAAGAGGGCAAAATGTGGTCAGAAATCAGCTACATTCAATGAGACAGTGATGTCTGGAGGAGTCTATGACAGAAAATTCAGAGCATTGCCACTCTCTGGAGCATAGCCAGCAGCACCTCCAGGTGATGTATGATGCTACAGGCTGCCCAGTGCTACCTTTCTAACCTGGTTTACATCAGGCTCCCATGAGCGAGCCAATTTATTGTGTTGTCACTGGAGTATCAGCAAGCAGAGAGGATGTGAGGAATTGTGGGTAGTTGTTTTTCCTGCCTCTTTTCTCTTTGCCTCAGAAGCAAACTGATTACGTTCCCTTGCTCCCATGCTTTATTCTAGTATATGTTTGACCATTGTAAATAGAATAAAAACAATGCAAATTACAGCAATGTATAATATGTGAATAATAATACCATTTTCTTCTGTCTTTATTACTATTGCTATATTTCTACAAAATTCCTGCCAGTATTTAAATATTTTTAATAACTGTGAGATAATAACAAAATACATCTGTTTTTTTCTTAATAATAAAATACACCTGAAGAGGGAGCTTGTCAAGGTGGAAGGGGGGAGTGCTCACATACTTGTTGGTGGCAAAGTCATTTGGTGCATTGTTTGGGGAGGCAGTTTGGAAATATATAGTAGAGTAAAAAATATGAATTCCATTTAATCATGCAATTTTACAACTAGGAAATTTTCCCTGCTAAAATGCTTATATAAATATGTGAAGTTAGATTATAGATGATCACAGAAGTGCTCTTTAGCTGTGAAAAATTGGAAATAACTTAAATGTTGGTCAATAAGAGGGTTGAGTAAATAAATTGCAGTGTGACCTCATGAGGAAATATTACTCAGCACTAAAATGAACAATGTGCATTGAAAAAAGCAAGCTGTAGGACAGTTTGTGGTATATGACTCTATTTTGAAAATACATAGATACATGCATGTATATGTAAATGTTTCTATATACCCAGAACAATTTTGGAAAGTAGTGAAATTTTGGAACAATGATTCTGAAAAAAAGCAACTAAGGGATGGTTGTAGAAGTTACATGCTATTTTCCAAGAAGAAAAATATTGCCAGCATCTTTTACTTAAGTAAATTTTAGACATACTCAGAAGAAAAAAGCAGAAAGGAATGTAATTTCTTTAAAGATTTTTCTCTTTTTTTTAAGTGAGGACAGTGAGAAAGAGAAAGAGAGAATCAATTTTATTAGTTTTTCATGTGGATTTCATTGTTCCAACACTTCATTGTGTACGTGGAACTGGGGTTCAAATCCACATTCTCATGCATGCAAGGCAAGTGCCATAACTGCTGAGCCACTACTCCAGCCCCAAGAATTTTCTTGAACTTAGCCTTCTTCAAGATAAGTGGGTTGAAAAAATTAGATAGGTGAGTGGCTCAAATGATTGTGCTATGTCCCTGTCACATATTCTAATCACTACTGAGTGGAGTTTCCCCTCTCTCTTTTGTGTTCAATATGAATTTCAGCAACTGAAAAATGTATCAAAGCATGGGGAAAAACAACCAAAGTGGTCCTGTGGAAAACATCTAGAAATTGCAGGGAACAATCTGTGTTGACAGCCACCAAACAAGAGGACCTTACTACCTACATGAGACTGCCATTTCCGACTGGCTGTTTCTATATGAGGCTACCGCTGATGCCATTTCGAACAACTCAACTTCATGATTATTTCAACCACATTCAACTGCCAAGAAGTAGGAGTTGAAGTCCTTCTTCCTTTTCTTTCCAAGGTAATGCTATTGCTCAGGTTCTTGCAGGGTAGAGGAAGACAGATTGTTATGAAAGAAGAGCATCTCCACTCTTGGAAGGAATTTAGCTGTAAGCCCACCATGTCTTGGCCTGTCACCTGCTGTTTGATTTTACTTATAAAAAAATTTCTGTTCATGAAACCTATACATAACTGGTTACACTAAACTTTTTTGATTGAATGATCACTTTATTTAATTGACCACATTTCCACTTTACCAGCATTTTGAAGCATTTCTATGTATTGGTCCCTGTGAGACTCTGGCATACAAAGACGAAAGTACATATTCTTATGGAGTTTACAATCTAGCTAGAGAAGTAAATTTGCAACCTACAAATCACAACATAGAATATTAATTGCAAAGAAATGAGTAGGTACAAGACATAGTCAGCAGGAAACATACACACTGATATTTATAACTGGAAAACTCAAGTTTACTGTAGCCTATTAATTAGACTGAAGAAGTCTACTATATATACATCATCCTAAGCATTACCTAGGATGAGCTACAACAGTGTTATGAAATAAACATTTAATGCATAGGAATTTGTCCTTAGTCACTGAAAAACTTTGTGACTATGCATTTAGTAAATGCATCCTTTTTTCATTCTGGAAAGGTCTCCTGCTTTTCCATGTTAATACTACCATAAAAAAAAAAAATCAATGTCCTCTTTCCAAGTTAGTAGGTAGAGAAAAAAAAATGCCTTCTGAATATTTTACCAGAAACAACAAATTTGTACCATTCAGAGAAACTTCCTAGAAAATGCTGAGGCTAAAGGTAGCAGCTACCAGTGAATAAATGAGAGAGATTCTGACATTGCTGAAGACAACTAGATCTTTCTGTCTGTTATGAAATCTTCCACACTGGTAGGTTAAATTTACTTCAAATTATACCAGTATGAATAAATCATGTGAAAAAAAATAGATCTGGGCATGCTAATTATGTATTGAAAGGCACACAGAGTAGATTACACTGAACAGAATAAATATGTGTATGTTCTTCAGTTACTATTTTTTATATTTGGCAGTCTGCTTTACCACGTACAATCCAGATTTACCTTAGCAGGAAAAAAGAAGAGAAAAAGAAATGTGGTAGGTAATTGTACGGCTATGTTCAGCTACGAAAATGAAATTAAAAATAAACGATGGAAATGCTGTGTGTCACTTTTGTTTGGTTTCTGGGGTTCTTAGGAAATGTGAATTCCATAGCTTCCTGTAGGCAGTGGAGTCAGCCTTGCGCCACCTGCTGGATGGTATCAAGGCTTGCATGTGCCCTGGAACGGAAGGCAGATGTGCCAACTTCATACTGAATGACTGTTCTGATACTGGTCATCATAGAGTACCCTTTTTATCTTACCTATAGTATTTTCCTGTGAATGTGTTTTAACTTTATTTTGTCTATACTGCCAGAAATATAAACTAAATTAGAAAAATTTGATTTATTTTTCAAATCTGAGGTGTATAAAATATGGCCTCTGCAAGCAAAGAAGATTTAGGGGGTAGTGGGAGAATATACCGACTTGAGCTTCCTCATATGGTTGAATGGTAATATAGTAGGCTAGGAACAAAAAATATAGCTCTATTTTATTTCTTCTATTCTATCAAATATAAAGGTGCCCACATGTATTAGTCCGCTTTTTTTTTTTTTTTTTTTTTTGCTGCTGTGACTGAAAGATCTGACAAGAACAATTTTAGGAGGAAAATGTTTATTTAGGGGCTCACAGTTTCGAGGCCCCAGTCCATGGAAGACCAACTCTATTCTTTGGGGCTCTAGGTGAGGCTGAACATCAATGTGGAAGAATGAGCAGAGAGCTTAAGGCATCACATTGGGAAGTAGAGCAGGGAAAGAAATTCCATGCCAGATATAGAATATATATCCCAAAGGCACAACTACTCTAGCCACACCCTACCAGCCTCCATTTGCCAGTTAATCCCTATAAGGGGATTAATTCACTGATTGGGTTAAACCTTTTATAACCCAATCTTTTCACCTCTTCCTGAATTGTCACACATGAGCTTTTGGGGGACACCTCACATTCAAATCATAAGACCACATGAGGTTTATTTTGATATATGAGCTCTATCTGATACAAGAAAGAAAAGAGATGTTTTGCTTAAGAAAGAAGAAGTTGAGCCCAGCTTGTTGGTGCACATCACTAATCTCAGCAGCTCAGGAGGCTGAGGCAGAAGGATATTGAGTTCAAAGCCAGCCTCAGTATCTTAGCGAGGCCCTAAGCAATTTAGTGAGACCCTGTCTGAAAATAAAAAAAGAAAAAGGACTGGGAATGTGGCTCAGTGGTTAAGCACTTCTAGGTTCAATCCTTGGTACCATGAGAAATAAGAAGTCTGATGGTCTATTTTTAGAGTGCAGTCTTAAAGTTCTCATATAAAAGGAAGTCATCTTAGGATGGGAATCCATTTTTCAACTCATCGTATATCCCATTATACCCATAGCTCTTTTCTGTACCTACCCCAACTTTACATTAGCCAATCCTGCAGATTACATTCCTGAGCTTCAGAGTAAAGGGTAGGATTGTGTCAGGTTGGAGAAATTAGCAGGCGGATTGCCCGCTCAAATGTGCTTGCTCATCAGATCTGCTTTGTGAGTGCAGAAGTAAAGTCTGTCTTGCTCACCCACTTCTGGGCACATGTTTGATTTTCTTACAGCTTCATTATTATAAAAAATAAAAGTAAATAAGAGCTATAAAAATGTTAAAAAGATGTTTTGTCACTGGATGAACATTTGAGGTCTTATTGGTCATGGATTAACTATGCACATTAGATTTTGAAACTGCTAGATCATTTGCATAACAAACAAACATAACCCCCTATTTCTTTTTGTTTATTTGATTTTCAAAAGATAGGGTCTCCCTATGTGTTCCAGGCTGGCCCCAAATTCCTGGGCTCAAGTGACCTACCTGCCTCAGCCTTGCAAGTATCTGGGACTGGTAGAGACGCCACCACGTCTGGCTTGTAGCCACTATTTCTATGAAAGACTTCTATTGTTTCTTTCTTTATCCTTTTGTCATTTTGTGGGCATTGTGATGTTTGTGGTAGAGTGTTATCAGTATTTCTAACTGCTTTTTAAGGCTAAAAAACTACTTCCCGTTTCATTAACCACTAACCATCCCTGGTTAACAAGTTTATAAAACAAATGAATTTGAGATACTGAATCCTTGTCTTGTAAACTGTGAGGTCTCATGGAAAAAAATTAAAATAAAATAAAGCAGACAGCAAACTAGCACTTTATTCTCTTATGTAAAGGATAATAGGTCAGCAGGAATCAGCGTGAGGGAGGGTGCAAAGGTCCAGAGGCTAGGGACAGGAGAGCTGACAGCTTGCTGCAGTCTTGTTATGCAAGATCAGTTGTTCAGGAAGGAGCTGTTAAATCTCACATTTACTTCTTGTCTGTCACTGGGGTTGGCCACTCTAACAGATGCAGATGACAAGAGGAAGGCAGCTGTAACAAAACAGAGCCTTGTATCTCGGGAAAACTTCTGTCATTTCCCATTTTCATTTAACCTCAGCTCTGGGTCCCTTTAGAGAAGCCCTCTGAACACCTTTCTGTCTCTGAGCCACTTTGATCCAGGAAAGACAGTTTCATGTGACTTGGGGAGAAATTAGAAAGTGAGTGTTTGAATAACTATAGATGAACACTTTTGAATGAGACCACATCTTCAAGACATTTATTATTACAAGAACCCTTAACTTATTTAGAAGAGTAATAGCATAGGAATGGATATAGGAACCATATTCCATCATCACTAATGGCAACTTTTACATAAAGTCATAGCATTTTAGAGAACTCTTTATGCGTTCCAACAAACAATGGGGGATGGAAATGTATCCCTTCACCACATAGTAGGTGTGGATTCTATATTTACACATGTTACATTTTGTGAATGTTGAGAAAACATGGATATCTAAATAAGTGTCCCAGGTGACGCTCTAACAGTCATGAATGTAGTCTTAAGCTCCAAAAGCAGAAGCTTTTTACAAGATGTAGTCAAATGAGAAGGTCACTACAGACTCTTTTTACTTCCTTCCTTTAGCCCTCATTCAGAGGCAGACTTGTAGCTGTTGGTGTTTGATGGGTTGTGGACCTCCAAGGCAGAAACCAGTCAAAACAAAAGGAGGTTCTCTTCTGGGAGTAATTATGGATGTTCTATAGATTGTCTTCGAGAAGACCTATAATTATGTCTCTGAAACCAGCATTAACTTCCTGATACTTCAGTCCCCTCTACCTGATTTGGACTCATGATTTTCATGTTTTTTTTTTTTTTTTTGCCTCCCAGGCTCTGCTTCATGACACTAGATGGGGAAAAATGCCAGCATAGTCAGTTCATCTATCACAGCTTATTCAGCCCTTCTATATGTTCCCTCTGGCTGCCAGCTCTAGCCTTCTCTTTTACCACTGTCCTCTTACTCGTTTGCAGCTGCACAGGCCTGTTAAGTGGTCCTTGAATGCAGGGAGCTTGTTTCTCGGGGGTCTTCATGTGCCTGGTGAGAGCTTTCACCTGATTTGGCTTTCTGATCACTTGTGACCACTTGAGAGGCCTTTCCTGAATGCTCTTTCACTCTCCTATTAGGGCTTCCCTGCTTTTCCTCTGATCTTTTCTTGATGTTATATTGAATGCTTAATTGTCTTCACCACACCAACTCCCACTTCATAAAGTAAACTTTATGAGTATAGAGACTTTGTCCTGTTCATCTCTGTATTCTTCATCAATTCTAAAAATACTTGGCATGTGGGAAGTCCTCAATAAAGTGACAAACTGACTGAAATAATGTGTGTCCATAAAGACTTCTTTGGAAATCCCTTGGCCCATTATCATTCTATTCACTCAGTAAAGGGAATGTAAGTTTGATTAAATAAATCACTTTATGTTGCACTAACATATGCTCACATTTAGAACACATTATACGTAAAGCTAATAGTAAGGTACTAATGCAGAATAAAAACAGTGCAAAGCCCACCTGTGAATGCCTCCTGGGGAAACATTGATAACATTACAAAAGGGTCTTGCAGAATGGCTAGGAACCCCTATAATAAATTATGAGGTTGAGAGTGCTTTGAGTGGTCATAGGGCATATCAGGAAGCAGGAACAGCATGAACAAAAAACAAGTTGTATTTTAAGGAACTTGTGATAACTGCAGGTGACTGGAGATAAGGGCACATGGGGGAGTGGAAAGAGATGAGGTTGAAAAATAGAGTGAAGTTATGAATAGCTTTGCATATTATGCAAAGTACTCTACTCTCAATTTAATTTTTGAAGAAATGGGAAAATCAAGGGCTTTTAAATGAAGAAATAATATAATCAAGAAAGTACCAGCAGTGGGTGGTATATGGATTGGAACAATTATGTTGAAATTAGTGAGGAGAGTTATGAAACATCAGGGAAATATGGAAAAGCCTAGGGGCGGAAGCAAAGAGGGAGAGGGAAGAAGATATTTTCTTGGAGTAGAATCAGTAGGATTTGGAGATGATTTGGGTATAAAAAGAAAGGCCAGAAGTAGCCTTAAAGCAAGGTACATTCCAAGCATTTATAAGTATGTCACTGTATATACTATAGTCATGTATATAAAATTGTTCTTCATAGGTATAAGAATTATGACACTGTACTTGGGTTTTTTAGGAAAAATATAGGATCCAGAAGAGAGGCAAGAGATTGGGCAACAGGAGGAAGGAGGTGTGTGGGGGGTATATTGACCAATTTATATTGCTATATTGAGTGCATCTAAGAATATGTGACAAGAAATCCCATCATTATGTACAACTACAATGCACTAATAAAAAATAAATTAAAAAATTGTAACTTTATTTAGGTGCAGGAAAGGCTTCAGAGTCAACAAAGAAAGGGAAAACCATAGTACCCAGTCTTGAAAAATAAACATCAGGAATATAGAGACGCTGTTGCTAATGTTTCAGGTCCAAAACCACAGAGCATGTTATTCAAGTACCTAGCAAGCTTCTCTGGGAAAGATCTACAATGAAATGAATACTGAGCAGGGGTTTAATGGGAGATGTCAGCAAGTAGATAATTAGCTTGAACATAAGAAGAGAGAGAGAAGAAATAAATAACAATCAAAAGAAAACACATCTTAAAAATGCATTTTTATCCACAATGCACATCTATTCTACCTTCATTAAGATTAAGTATTGTTAGGAATGCCTCCTTTCAGCAAGCCAGAAAGTCTTACAGTTTCTGCCTAATTCGCTTGGACATAATAACAAAACTGAACACTCAGTCCCAGAAATAAACATCAAAAAAGGAATGGGAGTTTATTTGGTAAGGGGCAAGGGGTGAAATGGCAATAGTGTGACAACTGCCCACGTTGCTTGGTTCTCCCACTCTCTTTCCTATGGACAGGCACTTTCACATTTGGAGCACTTTCCACTGGAATGCAAGAGGCTGGCAAGAGTGCAGGCCTAGACCACCTTCCTGATGAAGTCTCAGCAATGGAAGTCCCCTTAATGCTGCTCATGAGGCAAAGGAAGGGGCACTGAGTAGCAGAATTCAGTTTTGTATGGCATGCCAGTTGCAACAAGCTCAGCCTGTGATCTTCTAGAAAGCTCCCCTTCTTCGTTTCTGAATACCAGAAATGTGGGTTTGTGTTTCAGAGTCTTCTTCACTCTAAAGAGCTACTCAGAATAGTAGGGACTCAACTGATTCATCTTACTTAGGAGGACAAACTTGATTAAGATCCAGTTACCTTGTGCTCATCCGTTTTTAGAAGCAAGATTCAGTATTTTTTGTTTTGTTTGTTTTGTTTTGGTACCAGGGATTGAACCCAGAGCACTTAATTACTGAGCCATATCCCCAGCTCTTTTTATTTTTTATTTTGAGACAGGGTCTCCTTAAGTTGCTTAGGGCCTCACTAAGTTGCTGAGGCTGGCTTTGCACTTTCGATCCTCCTGCCTCAGCCTCTGGAGCCAGTGGGATTCCAGGCGTGCACCACCACACACAGCCTCACTGTATATTTTAATTAAAAATAAACACAATATCCAGAACAAACTACGTTTAATATGATTTTCCTGGCCTTTTGTGTTTTTAAAGCAAGGTACATGAGATAATTGCATCGATTCTTGAAAAAATTATTTCTCATATTAAGGTTGATCTTTTCTTTATTTCACCTGCTCAGTTGAGATTACCACATATAAACTATTAATTGTTGTTGCATGTTTAGGAGGCCAGATACAATATACAAAGTGATGGACTAGAACCTTTGACTTTGATTTCCATGTGGTCTCTACGGAAACCCTGTTTGCTCATATCACCTGATCATCACAAGGTGCATACTTGTCCTAATTTACTGTTGGGTTCAGTGACTTTGAAGACAATTTCATTTATCTTTGCCTTCATAAAGAATATACTCAAGTTGCCAGATGGCAATAAAAAAAATCTTCAGGAATTGATTTTCTTTAATTTACTTAATGATTTTTATAATTACGGTTTTATGTTTTTTCTTCTTTGGGGCAGTAGTCAGTCATCCTTAGCTAGCCTCAGACACTGAAAAAATCTTCTTCCTACACATATACTAACATATATTTACCCATTTTCATAATGATCTAGTGTGTACTTTAAAGTCTGTGTGACATGCAGAGTTCCAACTACATGGACATAAATTTGGATTCAAATCATATAGAAATGTTGTTCTGAAGGGCCTGTAGATCATGAGATTGACGGTAGAACCATCACTTGGAAAAGTAAAGTCTTAAAGTCAGGTCAATGAGATGATGTTATGCTTGTCTAATTGGGATCTGACCATATTGGTAAATCAGAATCATTTCATAAATGATTCAATTGCTACAAGTTTTGAGTTATGAAGAATTTAGAACTATGTACAAGGAACAAAGTGGAATAAGGCCCAGGTGCCACCTCTTGAGGCTTACCATCCAGAATGGGGGATAAGCCTATCAGACACCAATAATGATCTGGGAATAGTAATTATTATCCCCAAATGAGGAATAAATAAAGAGCTATGAACAGGTAACAACACTTGTGAGCAGAGTAATTAATTGGGAAAGGCTTTATGTAGCAGGAGGCATTGGAACAAGGCTTTGGAAGACCAGGGACTAGAAATTCAGGCTGAGGGAATAGCATGATTGTCATATTCAGGTCAGAGATAATGAAGGGCTAAAGGAGGCCACAGGGAAATGAGAAAGAATAGAAAGTGTCTTCAGGGAATAGTCTAGAATTGTATGGTGTGTGTGCAGTATGTATGATTAGACTTTTCATCATATTTGAGAGGAAATCAGAAGCCACTTCTGGGTGCCAAGAATGGCAAAGTCAGGATCAAAGGCATAATTTTAGGTAATTCTATTTAATTTTGTATTTTACAGCTCCATGTAGCAATATCAGAAGGTCTAAGTTTGACACTGAATAACTTCTCTGATCCCCAATGATTCTGTGAGAAGGTATAGTTTCAGATAATTGCATGGCATTTATTATGAACGTTCTTTTCCTTCACATTTTTTAATCGTCTTGTAATTGCTGTCTTCACGCTGAGATCCTATGTATAATCATAGATGGTTGTTCTCATTTATCTATAATGTTCACTGTGTTGCAGTGGCTTTTTTCATGAATATTTTTTGAAGATCTTTATTACATTTCTGTATTGCGCTGGGAAGAACAACACCCAGAATATTTTGCCTGGAATGCAATCGTTAACTGTGTTCGTTTTGCTCAGTCATCATGACTCCTGCTCTGTCAATACCTTATATAAGTTACTGTAGATTTGACCATGATTGAAACAACATTTATGGGATCAAAACCTGCAAATTTGGAGGGCTCCATGTGTTTTAAATAAGAATGGAATGACTATTCTTTGTTTATTCAGATAAATCAGGATCTGTTTAATAAATGTTTCAAAAACATATGCCAGTGAAAGTAGAAATGGAAAATAAAAATATTCCCTTCTTTTTTTATACTGGAATGGAAATTTTTTTTTTTTATTCATTCAACATAGTCTTACATTTAGGAGGGAATTGCTGCCACAGAATTGTGAACACTTGCAGAATGACAGAGCAAGCCGAGGCTGATGCCAGACCATGGTCTCCTCCTAATCCTGTGTTTCTCCCATGTTAATTGGGCTTCTCATGGAAGTTGAAGGTTCACCACTGGGTTGATAACCGCCCCCTACTCCCACCCTCCAGCTGGCTTGATGGCCATCCTATTCCTTTCCCTCCTTGCTCCCCTCCCTTTGTCCCCCAGCATCATAGGCAAGGTTCCCCTTGCTCATGTAATAATTCACCAATGTTGAGGTTATAATTAGCTTAGCAAACTTGCAGTCTGTCTCTGGTTGTATTATAGCTTCCACATATGAGAAAAAATATTTTGCCCTTGAGTCTCTGAGTCTGGTATATTTCACTCAGCATAATTTTTTCCATCTCCATCCATTTGGCTGCAAAAGCCATGATATGGTTCTCTCTGATAGCAGAGTAGAATATATATATATAACTTAGCAGAGTAGAATATATATATATATATATAATCACAGTTTTTGGATCCACTTGTCCAGTGAGGGGCATCTGGGTTGGTTCCATAGTTTAGCTAAAGTAAATTGAGCTGCTAAAAACATTGTAGAAGTTGTATCTCTGTAATAAGCTGATTCTAGCTCTTTTGGGAAAATACCTAGGAGTGGGATAGCTGGGTCATAAGGTGATTCCAGGCCTAGTTTTTTGAGGAGTCTCCACACTGCTTTCCAGAGTGGCTGTACAAGCTTGCAGTCCCACCAACAGTATAACAGTGTTCCTCTCTTCCCACAACCCTTCCAGCATCTATCATTATTTGTATTCTTCATTTTTGCCACTCTGATAGGAGTGAGGTGGAATCTCAGTGAAGTTTTGATTTGCATTTCTCTGATTGCTGGTGATGTAGAGCATTTTCTCATATATTTATTGGTTTTCTAGACTTCCTCTGTTGAGAAGTTTCTGTTTAATTCTCTAGCCCATTTATTGATTGGATTATTTTTATTTTATCAAAGGCCTTTTCTGCATAAATTGAGATGATTATATGATTTTTATCTTTAGTTTCGTTTAAGTGGTTAATTATATTTATTGATTTTTGTATGCTGAACCAGCTCTGCTTTCTTGGAATAAGCCCACTTGATCATGATGTATTATCTTTTTGATATATTTTTGGATTCGAAAGCTAGAATTGTATTAAGCATTTTTATGTCTATGTTCATCGGGGAAATTTATCTGTAGCTTTCTTTTCTTGATGTGTCTTTGTTGGATTTTGGTATCAGTTTAATATTTGCTTCATAAAAAGTGTTTGGAAGGGTTGTAACCCTCAATTTCATGGAAAAGCTTGCAGAGGATCGTTGTTAATTCTTCTGTAAAGGTCTGGTAGAATTCTGCCATGAATTCATCAGGTCCTGGACCTTTCTTTTTTAGAAGGCCTTTGATTGCTGCTTCAATTTCACTACCAGAAATTAGTTTGTTTAGACTTTCAGTGGCCTCCCATGTTAATTTGGGAATGTTGTATGTGGCAAGATAATTGTTCATTTTTTCCAGATTATCAAACTTGGCAGAGTATAATTTTTCAAAATAAGTTCTGATAATCTTTCGGATTTTGGTTGAGTCAATAGTGAGATTTTATTTTCATCTTTGATTTTGTTGATTTGCTTCACTTCATTCTTACTTTTGGTGAGGTTGGCAAGGGGTGTGTCAATCTTATTTATTTTTTCAAAGAACCAATTATTTGTTTTGTTTATAATTTGTATTTTTTTAATTCTCACTTTCATTGATTTCAGCTCTAAGTTTAGTTATTTCCTGTCTTTTATTAGGTTTGGGATTGGATTGTTCCTCTTTTTGTAGGGATTTGAGATGGAGCATAAGATTATTTGTTTGGGCGTTTTCCTGATTTTTGATGAAGGCACTCAGTGCTATAAATTTACCTTTTAAGAATGCTTTCATACTGTACCAGTGCTTTTGATACATTATTTTCATAATTCTCATTCATTTCCAAGAATATCTTGTTTTCTGTTCTCATTATCTCTTTTATCTATTTTTTGTTTAAGAGGGTATTATTCAATTTCCAAGTATTTAAGTACTTTCTGTTGTTTTTCCTGCTGTTAATTGCTAAGATCATACCATTGTGGTCTGACAGGATACATGGGACTATATGAACTTTTTTGTGTTTATTAAGGTTAGCTTTGTGGACTAGGATGTGGTCTGTTTTGGAGAAGGATCCATGAGCTGCTGAGATGAAGGTAAATTCAGCTGATTTGGGATGGAATATTTGGTAAATGTCTGTTAAGTCCAGTTGATCAATAGAGTTGCTTAGGTTAGAGATATCTGTGTTGATTTTTTTGCTTTGATCTGTCTATTGTTGATAATGGTGTATTAAAGTCCTCCAGTATTATTGTGTTGAGATCAATGAGGGTCTAACATCCTTGAGTACTTCTCTATTTATTTGGCAGGGTTGTAATTGGGGGCATAAATATTAACTACCATTATGTCTTCTTGATGAATTGCTTCTTTTACTATGATATAGTGACCTTCTTTGTCCTTTCTGACTAGTTTTTGGTCAAAATTAACTTTATCAGATATTAGAATCGCAACAATATGCTTTTTTGGACCATAGGCCTGGTAGGCATTTTGCCAACCTTTCACCTTCAGTCTGTGTCTATTTTTGATTGTGAGATATGTCTCCTGTAGGCAGCATACTATTGGATTTTATTTTTTGATCCAGTAAGCCAATCTGTGTCTTTTGATTGGGGCATTGAGTTCATTCATATTCAGAGTTAGAATAGATATGGGAATCTGGGACACTGACATGTGACCATTGCTGTTGTGACTATTGTGCCATCTTGGATATCTTTTGGAGTGATTTGTGCTTATTGACTTTCTTTTGTTTAAGGGTTTTGGAAGTTGATTGCATGCTCCTCTGAATGAAGTATGTCCTCAAATTTTCTGTAGGGCAGGCTTTGTGTTCATTTGTCTTGCTAGCTTGAACTTATCATTGAAGTATTTAATTTCCCTGTCACATTTAAAGCTGAGTTTTCAGGGTATAATATCTTTGTTTTCTTTTTAAATTTTTTTAAATTTTTTTATTTTTCAGGGTATAATATCTTTGGCTTAACATTATTTTATTTTAAAATGTGAAAAATATCATTCCATGCTCTCCTGGCCTTTATTGTTTGATCTGAGAAATCCATAGTAATCCAAATTGGTCTGCCTCTGAATATAATTTGGTGTTTTTCCCTGGCTGCTTTTAGGATTCTCTCCTTGATTTCTCATTATTATTCACTTTATAGATGATATGTCTTGGTGAGTTTTTCATTTGGTTAGGTCTCTTTGGTATCCTATAAGCATCTTGGATTTGATTTTCTGGATCAATTCTGATGTGGGAAAAATTCTCCTTGGCAATTTCACTTAGAAAGTTCTTAATGCCTCTTGTTTGTTATTCAATATTTTCTTCAATACTAATTACGCTAATGTTTTTTCTGCTCATCTCATCAAACACTATTTGGAAGTTCTGATCATAAACAATAAGTTTCTTTTCTTGTTTGTCCTTGAACTCATGTTGCTCAGTCTGTCTTCATTATCTGATGTTTGTTCTTTGAAAGCTGAGATTCTATTTTCTATTGAGTTTACTCTGGTATCAGTATTTTCCAATGAGCTTTTGATTTGGTTGACAGTATTTTTCAATTCTAAGAGTTCTGCTACATCTCTGTTGAGATGTCTAGCTTTTTATATATGTGGTCTCTCGTCTCCTGGAATTGCTCTCTTATCTCTTTCCTTAAATCTTCTTTCAATTCTTTGATTGATTTTACTGATTATATCATTGATACATTTTTCTAGGTTTTCATCCAGGACCCCAACCATGGAATCCTTGGGTGGGAGAGTTGTGGGGTTGAGGTGGAGAATTGTTTCCCCTTTCCTTCATTTTCAGTTCCAAGGAATGTGGCTTGAGATCCGATAGTGAATAGTTGTCTTGGTGGTCTTTGTTGATGGTATTAGAACTTCTTATCTCTTTTTGAAGTGAATTCTTGGTCTGAGTTCTCTGTTTGTTTCTCTTTCGGGTCTTTGTTGTAGGATTGGGGATTTTGTTGCATCCCTCCCTCATTTGAGATGAGGTGATGTTGGAGAAGTTGAATTCAGAAGTCCAATCTCTAATCTGTATTCTACTAATGACAGTTGAGATTTTTCAGCTTCCCCTGAGCTAGTATGAGTTCATCAGTTCAGTCAATGCAATAATAAATTGTAATAATCTGTTTTTTTTTTATCAAATATAACCCAAATTTAAATTCCAACTCTGAAACAAATGTTAATGTTAGTCATTACTTTTGGCATGCATGGAGTTTGACTATACCCTGTGTCAGGCTTCAAAGCATACAACATTTAATGAATTTGACATTCACAGTAATAATGGTTACACAGCACTAACAATGGTGGGTTGAATGGTATAGACTTGTTAGAAGTCAGGGAGAGAGGGGAAAAGTAAGAGGAAGTTAGAGAGGTGGTTGTATTGTCTGAATGTATTCAGAGATAAAATATAGAAGGTGCAGGATTTGCTGGAGAAAAAAAGAAAAGAACAGAACAAAGAAGAGAAGGAAAGGAAATAGAAAGAAAGATGTGTTCATTCTTATTTTCTAATGAAACAAAACAGCTACTACAATCAAATCTGACAAACAAATAAACAGGAAATAAAAAGAAAAAAACAAAGAATCAAGTTAGGGAAACTGCTCAGTATTCAAAAATGGTACTCCTTCTAAGCCCTCTTCAGAAGCAGCAGAAGATGTTGTAAAAGAGACATCTCTGGGGTGAAACCATGGAAATCAATGAGTTGGGGAATGGCTTCCAGGAACAGAAGCAGAAACAGGTCTAATCTACACTGTCTCCCCTCAGAGTAGTGGGATCTGGCAACATTTGATCCATAGGATTTCAGAATAGCTGTGAAGCAGTCCCTGTTATGTGAGAGTATTCATTTCTTTTAGCCTAATCCTGTTCTGCCTTTGTATGTTCAGTGTGTGCTGGGCAGAGAACTTGTCCTTTTAATAAGAGGACCTCTGTAGATCACAAGATCCTGGACTGAATGTGAGGCTGTTTAGACTATACTTTTGTGGACCTTTGGATAAGGATGAGTATGTTTTACATATTGAAAGGACATGAGTAAATATAAACAAGAAAGGAAAGTTTAACAGCTTGAGTAGTTACTCATTTCCCCTCCCACTTCTCTCCTCCGCTGATATGGGGCTGGGCCATGTGATTTTCTTTGGCCAATGGGATGTTAGTGGATATAACATAAGCAAATACTTGGAATATACCTTTGCACTGATGTTTGTTATTTCCATGAGCAAAACATGCCCTGGGGAGTCTGCAGTTCCTAGGAGACAAAAGAGATGGTCAGAGCCTTCTCATTTTTCCTGCACACCTGCATCTTGAAGTTATTACCGTAGGTAGTGTCAAAGCTATGAGTATGAGAATAAAAGTTTATTTCTGTCATGTCTCTGAATTTTGGGGTTGTTTATTACATACATCAATAAACAACTGAAAAAAATGCTATAGCCTAAGCACCAGACTGTGCACTTAATCATTTTATCAGTCCTATGAAATGTGTTATCTGCTCCATTTGGCAGGAAACTGAGGTTTAGAGAAGTTTGGTGATGAAGTGCAGTCTCTAACCAGGACTGTCTGATTACAGGTCCCTCTTTAATCCTTTCAATGCCTTTCAATGTCCTACAAAATCCAGGTTTTATCTTTTTCCACTCCTCCTGACCTTGCTTGTAGAAATCTTTGGTTTTGGATGAGCATACTTAGTGTGCAGGTCAATAAGCCTCTCTTCCCACTGCTATCTTTGGCTTGAGTAGAGATGGCATAAGTCAGGACTGGTTGTGAAGAGCCCAATCAGAAGTAGTTTTGGAGCTTTACAATTACCTCACTTTATATTGAATTTTCTCCTAGTGAAATAAAGCATGCTTACACTTAAGTATGCTTTTTGTTTCTGAGTCCTTCTATAATAATAATAATAATAACCAAATGCAAATATTTACTTGGTAAAAGAGACCCATGAGTACCATGTACTCTTGATACTCTTGATCCCAGTGTTTTGGTTCATTCATATCACTATAACAAAATATCAGAACCTGGGAATTTATAAACAACAGAAACTTATTTCTCACAGTCCTGAAGCTGAGAAGTCCAATATAATTCAGAGTCTGATAAGAGCCCACTTCTCACAGATGGCCATCTCCTTCCTGTTTCCTCACATGGCAGGAGTGGCAAGTGGTCTCTCCAGGGCCTCTTTATAAAGGCACTGATCCTACTCAAGAAGGGTCCATCCTAATCACCACTGAGGCCCCACCTCCAAGTACCCTCACATTAGGAATTGAGTTTCAGCATGTGCATGATGGGGGAGCATAAACATTTAGAACTTAACATCTAGTTGTTTGCATTGTAATCTTTTAATGTAGAAAGAAATGAAGATCTTGTAATCTCTTAGATATATTTGAGACAGTGTGAGCAGATTGGGAAGATTATGGGGGACAGGAGAGAATATCTACCTCTTTACTCCTGGAATTCTGCCATAAATAAGTCTAGCTCTGAGAGGCAGGAAGAAAACAGAAGACAGAGGATGAATACAGGAAAGAAAAAATTACCTGTAGATTTAAATTCACTCTGAGTGCCAGACACTACATGTGTTCTGGTGTAGTGTGTAGCCAAATCAGACAGAAAATACTCTACTGAAGGAGCATGCCACATGACAATATTACCTCTTCTGAGGAGTTTAAGCTTGGATGAAATAGACAGGAATCGGTCTCATGCACCCCTCTTCAGGAGGGGAAAATGATTTGGAGTAATTCTTGGAAAAAGTCCTTTCATTTGTTACATAGCAAACTGTAACTTAAATAGATTGGAGTCAGGTTTTAAAATTTTAGGTTTTTTTCCTTGTTTCTTTGTTGATTGATTGGTTGGTTTTTCCATTATGAAGGCTGGAGAAAATCATTAGCAAAGGGTGGGGAGGCAGGAAGCAGGGAGGACAAACAATTTCATACAGATTGTGTGTGTGTGTGTGTGTGTGTACGTGTGTACATCATAATTCATGACTACTTTCTGGGAAGGCATTAACATAGCTAAAATGCTAAGAAATTTTCTAATAAACTTTATGAGAATTATTGGTACTCATTTTATCTCTTAGAAAACCTGTCACCAAGAGTCCAGTAAACTTTTTCTTTTCTTTTTGTATTGTGTTTAACAAAGGGTAGTCCTACTTCTCTGCTCATAAGATCATTACCAAGACTAAACCTATAAATTGGTCTGCTGATTAAAATGGCCTTTGAAGGGTGAAACAGTGACATTGTAATCATACATTTACCTGTGTGTAAATAGCAAGATTATAATCAAACACAAGCCTATAACTAAATTTTTAATCCATAAAAATTTTTAACATTTGTCTATGCCTGTTCCTCATCTGATTGTGCTGCTCAATGCTATTTATCCTCTTGTGTGACTCACTCTCTTCTTTCATAGACGGGTATCTAGGCAGTGAAAGGCTCTGGATTCAGCCTTGGTGAAGCACCATGTTAAATGTTAATGTTTGCAAAATGCCTGGAGTGGGATAGCAACTCTATCAATGTTGCCTTCCTCATTTTCTCTGCCTTTCCTTCCATTTATATTCCATCTATTCAGAGCAACTGAAACAGTCAAATGATTTTATGGCAAGAAGTTTTCCCTCTAAACACATCAGGTTCTCATTCTCCCTCTCTACTTATGACTCTGTGCATTTTCCATTTTAAGAACTGCCTTTATGAATTATTTTTAACAGAAATTTACTCTTTCAACTTCCTACATTAATCACAAGGTGATTTACTTTTTCTCTATCCATGTGGCTGACACTGCCAGGTGTTCCTTGTTGAAATGGGGTGAGTTTGTTCCTATTCTATGGGTGGGGTGGGCACCCATGTGGGGATGAAGCAGATTTGGGTGTTTTGTTCTATTTCCTTTAATTCAAAGAGCACCTTCATGGCAGAGATTGAAGCTGAGAATAGAGACCTCCTCCTGGGGAAGAGACCAGGGTGCCAGGACACTTTTCGTCCTGTGTCATTAAAGCTTACCCCTGACAGCAGAAGCCCAGGGCTTTTTTTTTGTTGTTGTTGTTTTTGTTTTTGTTTTGTTTTGTTTGTTTTGTTTTGTCTCCTGTGGTTTGTGCAAGTTAAAAATCACACCTAATCATTGCAGGAAACCAGTATCATGGGGATTAAGATCTTTATTTTGTAGAGGAGAAAGCTGATTCTCAAAGAGATTAGGTCAATTTTCCCAAAGTCAGTGGCTAGAGAGCAGTGGAAAAAGATTTGCACACTAACTGCACAGAATGTCACTTATCATCTCTGTACCTCCAATGCCTAACATGTCACCTATGACCTTGCTATACAAAATCTGGTTTGCAGACCAGCAACTTTGGCATCTCTTGAAACTTGCTAGCAATACTGGATCCCAGGTCTCAATGTACAATACTGAATCAGAATTTTCTTTTCTAATAAGATGCTCAGGTGATGAGTATATATACATCAAAGTTTGAGAAGCACAGAGATAGGACATAATCTGTAGTTGATAAGTAAAAGCATGGAAAATAGAGAAGAAAATTTTAAATATGTAGGATAGGCCAAGAGGCTCTGATATTAACCAGTTAGCAGACCTAGAAAAAGAAATAAAAGAGAATGGAAGGAAAACAACATGTAAAAAACAATGACAAATCTTTTGACATTCAATCGCAGGTGGTAAAATCTCTCTGAGTACCAGGCAGGACAAAGGGAACAGGATCTACTAATCAGACCTAGATAAATGGCAGACATTTCAGGATACCTAGAATAGAGAAAACAAAATAGCAATTTCCATGGAAAGGAAGGAGATTTACAATGGAATCAGTAGCAGGTTTTAAAATGAAAGAAGAAAATGGAATGACATAAAAATCCTGAGAGAAAATATGTTTGAGCCTATTATTTCATACTCAGTGAATCTATTATTCAAAGTCAAGAGCAAAACAAACATGTTTTCCAACATAAAAGTTAATTCAGTTGGGATTCTTAGTTTCAGAGCATAAAATTGTTTCTATCAGGTTTGAGTAGAAAAAGACTTCTTAAAGGGCTTTAGGCAGCTCACAGAGCCTCTGGGAGGGCTGCAAGCAAGGCTACTGGGCTGTTCAGTCACGAGGAATCAGCCAGAACCAGGAGAATTCAACGGAACTACAAGATAGAGCCAGCAAAACCCCCTGACTGACGGCTTGCTGCTCAGCACCTATGATGCTCAGAACTGAACTTGAGGCCTCTGGTTCAGGTCCCCAGAGGAAGCAGATGCCACTTCCACTGTGCCTGGCCAACCATCAGCTCTCTCTGTGTTGGTCTTCAGTGGCTCTCTCAACCTCATATGGGAGCATCTGCTTGGAGGAACTGAGGGCCCATGGAGATACCTTGCTGCTGGGAGATTAGAAGCAGTTTTCAGAATGACAGGGTTTCTAGAACAGGAGGGCAAACTAGAAGAGGGGTTGAATCAGAGTTGAGCCAGCCAGATGAGAGTATGGAAATTAATTCAACGAAAGATAGATAAAAATTTAAAAAGAATCATGGAAAACTGGATGTGTGAAAATGAGAAGAGAGGAATCTAAACATACTGAAAATCACCATGAACCTTAGTGCTTGAAGTTTATTAAAAATTGGATTTAAAAAAAGTCCAGCTCCAAAGGTTTCAAAATACAGATGATCCCCAAATTATAATAACTCAGCTTATAATTTTTTGAATTTATAGTGGTGAAAAACAGTGTGCTGTCTTGCTAGGGGGTAGCAGCAAGCCACCACACCCTGTCAGCCAGGAGACCTGGAGTGACAACCAGTAAGCCACAGTGTGCTGTGTTGTTAGCTACAACATTTGGCGGGTTAGGTGTATCAGATGCATTTCAACTTACAATATTTTCAATTTAGGATGGGTTTATCAAAATATTACCCCATCATAAATCAAGGATCATCTGTAATGGCAACTGGTTACAAAAAGTAAGTATGTATAGTAACTGAAATAGAACAAGATGAAAATGCACTAAATGGGAAAAAGCAGCTTGGACATATTGATAGAAGGACTAATCTGCTCAAAATATCTGAAATTTTGTGCCTTATATTATAAACTAGTTACCAAACTAGTTCTTAAACTAGAGAGATTTATAGAAAATTAAAGTACTGAGGGCTCAAATAATGTCCAATAAAAAAGTAACCCTCTCTTAGCCTCAGTTCCTAACCTGTAAAATAGGAATAATAACAAAATGCAATTGGCAGGAGCAGATAATGAGATAATGAGTGTAGAGCACTTGTCACAATGTTACAATAAATAGCAGCTATTAAAATGAAATAGCTATAGACATCCTGGAAAATAATTTTTAAAGTTAGCTGGGAGACCTCATAAATATCTTTATTGCTGTTTATCTGTTGATGATGAATGTGGAGCCTCAGGGCCCAATAAAAGGAAAAATAAAATAAAATAGAGGATTAGCCAAATAAACTGGAAACGTGTACTTATAGACCTTAGCACTGTTTCCAGGCCTTATCTTGCGTATTTTTGACAGTATGAACATAAGCATTAATGATGAGCCTCTGAGGTAGCAATTTCCCTCCCAGGAACTTATCCAAATGAGTTAATAATTTTCTTTGAACCACACACCTTTTATATATTTGGGTCATGCCAATGTAAAAATTAAGCCAGTTAAGTTGCAAAATTGCATGTATCAGAATTGTTCTTAAAGCATAATTTATGTAATGGGTCCAGGATGAAGTGCAAATGAAACAGTTTTTACTTTCAAATACAGTTCAATTTTTAACATAGGTTAGCAGCAGGCACATAAAATTTTCAGCGGAGGGGGTGGGGGAGGGGAGGGACTCCTTTTTTTCCCTGAATTGTGCAGGAAACCCATCAGTTTACTCAATCCGAAGAGGCTTTTACCACATCCAGTAACGATGCGGAGAAAGACAGAACACGTATGCTGCTTACAGAGGTGTTTCAGAAGCCTTTGCTCCTGTTGGTCTCTGCTGGAGATTCTGAATTCAGCCCTTCACAGGCACAGCATCCATTCACACAGCTACGAAGATGGGCCACCATGTTTGTGTTGTTCAGTTCCCTGAGCCCTTTGGAAAGGGATCAGTTAAAACTGTCCTCACGAAGAGCTCTCTCTGTCAAAGCATTAATACAGTTCATCTCTAGGTGTTGGGATTATGGGTAGTTTCATTTTTTTATTTGCTTATCTGTAATTTCAAATTTTTCTATAAGAATGTGGATTAGTTGTATTAATTTCTTAAGTTAGAATAAGCCTCTTTAAAAGTGAACTTTATCAGCTATATTCAATGTGAAATTCCTCCTGTAGAGCTGATCAAATAAAGAAGATTAGGCATGGATATTCATTTTCAATATGGTAAAAACAGACTTTTCCTTTATGCACTCAACTTTTATTCAGTCAATAATTTGGAGCATGGGTCTTGGGATGGGGAAAACAGCTGGTGAGGAGATAAGGATAGAAAAGGGCCATGACCCATACTCATAGTTTTCAAACTGCGGTCATTAGACATTAGTGAAACACATGGGGTCATCTCCTCTTGCTATTACAAGGTGACACAATGACTTTATGCTCTGGATATGGTGGCTCTGCCATTAGATGGTAAATTCCAACTGGTAACTAAGTGAGGCAGAAAGGAATACCTGAACATTCCTGTGGGTATTGTAGGGAGGTGGAGAGTCCTGGTGGACAGAGCAGAGGTGAATCAATCCACCTGGGCTCTGATTCTCCTACTGTGGGTTCTTGCCATGTCACTTTGGACTTAGTTTCTATCATGATTCAGTTTTCTCCTTTCCAAGTAGAGAACCTTAATAATACCTGCCTTGGGGGATATAAACTACATGCATAGTAGTTGTTCCTTAAAGAGTGTTGGAACTCACATAGTTGCCTGCTAGATATCCTTGTTAACATAAGAGCTGGATATAGCCTGTTTCCTTCTTCCTCAGACTTCTCTCTGGTATGTTTTGGGGAAATAGCATTGCAGTTACACCCACTCCTGAGTTTATCCATACCATGGTTAGCTTCTCCACTATCTCCTGACAGTTGCTGTCCCTGTTCTCTCTCTGGGAAACTTCACACACTAGGCGCTCCTACCTTCACTCATCAGAACATCTTTGACAGAAGCCTGCTCTGTCCAAGACATGTATGCATTATGGGAGTAGTATATGGGGAGTCCAGCAATACAGCAGAATTTGAACACATGACTCAATTCTTCCTAAAATTTCCCAGGTCTCCCTGGATTCAGGCATTTCTGTTGTCTTTTCCCATGTGCTCTTTCAGCCAATATCCAGTTCCTGTTTCTCCATCTTCCTGGGAGTAAATTTGTTTTCTTTATTATGCCAATTTTGTTTTAATCCACATTAATCTCTGGGTTTATCTTTGTACATCTAAAAAAGCCCCAAAGCCTTTTAATCAACAACATAGATAAAAGTTAAATCAACTCATTTCTTCCAGAATATGGAATTTGAGGAAGAAATTCTTGTCTTTTTATAATCAGATCTCCCCTAATGTGTTTCTGTTGCTAGTTCTGACCCATTGAACTGGATTTTGAGAGCTGGCAACTTGAAAACAAGTCAAGGCAGGCTGTTTTCTGCCAAGCCATTTCTCTAAATATACTTACACTTTGAGGTGAAACTATAAACTCCTTAATTTAATTGAGCTTAAACATTTGTTTCTACATTATTTATTTCTCCATTGATTTTTGTCTAGTCCCTTGCATTGCTTTCTCCAAAGAACATTATAAATTTGGATTGATTGATAACTTCCATAGCCCTCATAGGCACCAGGGATGAAAGATAAATATACCTAAGTACAGACTGGAAGCTGTGTATCAAAGGACAATGGTGTGGGAAAGAGGAGTGAGATATTACTGTGAGTGGTATTGCCAAGATCATTTCAACAGCTTGAAAACAGCTGATAAACACTGTTGGAAAAAAAAATTGAAGTCCTCCATTCAGTGAAACCTGCTTGTCCAGATAGGGTTGGGTGGCTGCCAGCAGGTGAATCAAATGTCAATTGGGTTTACATTGTAGGATGCAATCTGGTCTAGCAGTCCTTGGATCAGAAAAAGGGAAACAACTGGGAAAGAGCTGTTCTATAGCAAGCCAGTCTTTCACAGAGCTGAGGAAAGCCTGCTGACTACTAAATTGCTCCAGGTTCAGGGTTGTGCCATTTATCTATTAGCAGACACAGAGAAATCATTTTTTCAGCATTAAGGACAGAATAAGATTTTCTGAAGAATACTGGCTGGTTGAAAAAAAAATCCATGAAACATAGATGTTGAAAACCCACCAAGAGAACTTGAGTAAAATTCATAGCTCCTGTGTATCTGGTACTAGCCTAGGAGGCACTGGCAAATAACCAGAAGTTTTCTTAGCCTACTTATTGCAGATTCCTTCTTAAGCCCAAAGGATTCTCATTTCTTTGTGAATAAGATTTTCCAATTGCAATGACTTTAAAAAACATATATAACATTAAAATAAGTTATGCACTAGATCATATTGAAACTCTATTTTTCATTTTTTAGGTGATACTATAGAGTTTTCTATAGCTGCTATACTATTTTAAATTATAACAGTGAAAAACCTATATTTGTCTATAATAGATATCAGGTATTGATGGATAACTTCCATACTATAGTATTTTTGCATAGCCAGTTTGATTGGCATTTGAAGATCCTTCCTGAAAAATTTCCTTTTCTTCCCTGGAGGAAGGTGGATGGTGGTTATTGCTAAATAACCTCTCCTAAGCTTTGATTTTGATTGATATTTCCCTAATATTTAGTAATGTCAAGCATGTAATATACAAGTTTTAAATCTTTGACTTTTGTTGCCAAATTGTTCTACAGAAACATTTTACCAATTTAAACTTAATAGTGCTCATTTGCCATCTCTGACATCCATTGGAAATATTTATCATATGACTTTTGAAGAACATTGTTCATAGACATAGGAAATGCTGGTATAAGTTCTTTGATTCTGTTTATGAGGTATTTCTTCAGGATTGTACATGGTTTTAGCAGACTAGGCACTAAAATATAGGCAATGAGTCAAAAACTACATTTTCAAACACTATAATTGCTCCTTAGAAAGATTATATAAGATTAAGTATCTGTTTTATTTCTTTTATGTCTCCATTCCCTCCTTACCTTTACTCCTGCCACCTCCCCTTGTGGCCTCCCATCTCCCTATGGATTCCTTGATGACTTAAATTTACTCTTCTAATCCCTAGATCATTTCATTTCCTTCATTGCAATCAACAAACAGCAATTAGTAGTTATACTTTTACCAGGAAGAGAAGAAAGGAGAGTAGGAAAGTGCATCCTTGTTAGCTGAGGAGCTCCCATTTTTTGAACAGTGGCCCAAGGATTCCAGTGCCCATTCATCATAATTAACTTTTACTTTTTTCTATCCTATTAACTTTAAGGTGTCAAACTTACTGGAAACAAAGTTTCCCTAATCACATGTTTCCCAGTTTGAGGGCAGATGCAGCTGAGTAGCTTCCTGCTCAGGTCTCACCCCTTCCATATCAAATTTTAGTGACTTTTGCTGTATCTGTGACTTGTTGATAATGCAATTGATAGAAGATGAAAATATCCAGATTTAGACCTTACCTGACAAAATGTCTTGGCTTTTGTGGAAATGGCTTAGAGATTTCCTTCTTCTTGAACCCCATCCCTACTCTGACTTACTGTTCTTTACTAATCAAAACAAGGAAAAGTCATTCAGTGACTTTTTCAGGAACATAAAATGAATTAAAAATACACATGTTCTACTGGGTCAAATGGGACACTCTCAAATTGTTTAGTCTTCAGTGAAATACAAAAATATAAAACAACAAAAGAGGAAACAAACACATAAGTTTGAAAGAGGGCATTTAAAGAATAACTACCACCCATCTTCTCAAAGAAAACAAAAGAAAAATTTCAGGGAGGCTCTTGGGAATTTTTTGGGGAGGAAATAGTATATAGTACTTGTTGATCACATATTATAACTAACTATATGCTTAAAGGAATATCATTTGTCTACTAATATAATATACATTCAACATTCAATGAACATGTATTGATATTGAAAACACAAAGACAAATGAAATACATTCCTTGTCAGTTAAGAACTGATTTGAGAAGGGAAACAAATGCATACAAGATCAGTTTAGAAAAATGTTGGTATAAACCTGTTTAGGTGCTAGAAGAGACTTTGCAAGGACTTTGCAAGGACTTTGTGGGCTAACCTCTACTTTCCTGTAGAGGTTAGCCCGCAGATATGAAGGGATGACTTGGGGTCAGAGAGAGGCCTAGTATGAGCAAAAAACACAGGATGAAACAGCATTGGGTGTTAGGGGAGAACACCAGCTGTGATTGGGTGTTGCCCATTGGTTAAGTGAAGGCAGGCAAAGAATACAGAGAGCAAAAGCCACATCACCAACAGTGGAGTGGGGATTTCTGTACTGCATTATGGAGCTTGGCTTTCATAACATAGGAATGGATGTTCACTGAAGCAATGCAGTAACATGGCCAACCCTGGGATCACATACATCACTGGGTGGAATTTGAAAGGATGGATTTGTAGGGCTGGGGTTTGGGCTGTAGGCATGTATTCAACATGGAATCCACAGTGATTGTTTGGAAGAGAGAATGTGAGAACATCAATGGAGACCATGGAAAGAAGGGTGGAGATAATATAGATTAAGACATTTTTAGAAAGAATTGGCTAAGTGGGAGAAGACAAAGGAAGGGATCTGTTGGCTCACATTTTTACAATTAATTTTTGCAATTACATCCTTCTTGAGGGTAGTGGAAAATTTGGGTACTTTTTCATGTAACTCTAGGGTAAAGAAGCATTGTGGGGGTTCCTCTAAAGTTCAACTGTTTCTGAAATCCTAGGCAGTCATCTCTATACTGATCTCTATGCTGTTACTGGGCCAAGACTATTCAACAACTAAGAGAAGTCCTTCTCCCAGGATTCCAGACAAGAGGTGTGGCACAGGTCCCCACCACTCTTGAATTTCATTTTAAAGTTTTATTATTTTCTGTCTCCGTTGCTATCGTAACTGGCTTCTTCTCAGTCATCCACAGCAACATGGAGTTCTAAGAAGCCATGAGTAAACATGTGATTGATAATTTATAGATGATAACATGTACAAGAATCCAAGCAAGGCAGGTCCTAGAAATCAGAAATTCTAAGGTCTTAAAAATGGGGTTAACAAATATTGTGATTTTTCCAGGATAGTTGCAATTTAAGTTTGTTATTATCCTATTTTAATTATTTTTTTCATCTCTCAAAAATTTTCTTCTTTGAATAATGATATGATCATTTATAAGGGAGAAAAATGTGATCCTATGTATATAGCTTCTTTGAGTCTTCCTTCGCTAGGGTTTCCTCCATGTATTGGTGGAAGAAGACAGGTTTGAGAAGTCCCAAGAAATTATGAAAATTTCATTTACTAAATAAGGTTTGTGGGAGAGTTGTCCAGAAGGTATCAAGAAGACATTCTCAAGTTCAGATTTCCCGATAAGGTAGCATTAACTCTTTCTCTTGCTGTATGATCTCAGTACCTTCTCCAGAAAAAGTCTTAAGTAAAAGTCCCTTGATGACCACATCGTCTTGTATTTTCTGAATGTTATTTATTTTATTGTATTGCTTTAATTTGATAGTGTTCAGGACATTCTATCCCCAAATATGGCATGTTAGCATTTAAGAAAATAGCAGAAACAGGAATGTCTCTCTGATCTTCACCTGCCCTTTAGAGCAGACAATGAAAGAATTCTCTCATCTTTCACTAAGGCAGCTCATAAGACCTTTGTTCCAAAAGTGCCCCGAACACCTTGAGGAAAGAGACATCCTTACCTCTTGCTGTCGGTTAAGTTTGAATGTCCCCTGAACACTCATACGTTGAAGGCTTCATGCTCAGCCCCTGAGGCTTTTGGAGCCTTTAAGCGGTGGGGCCTAGTAGAAGGAAGTTCAGTCCCTGGGTGTATGGCCATGAAAGAGACAGACATTGGCTTCTTCACTCCCTTTCTCGCTTCTTCACTCCCTTTCTCGTTTTGCTTCCTGGCTGCTCATGAGCTGACTTGCTTTCTTCACAATGAACTTTCACCATGATTTACTGTTCTACTATGACCCTAAAAACCATGGGCCAATTGACCAGGAAAAACTGTGAGCCAAAATAAATCTTCCCCCTTTTAAAGTTGATTATCTCAAGTATTTTGTTAATAGTAGCACAAAACTGAACATATCTCTGAAGACACAGACATAACAATATCTGAACAAATAGGACTTCCTAAGTTCCCCCAGTTTGTTACCATGAAATCATACTCCCTTTGTCCAGTTATACTTGTGTACTAATGTACACTTTTCACCAAACTTAGCATAAAAATACAAAATACAAAGTTTACCTGGTTCTTTGGATTTTTATTATTGAAAGATCCCATGTCAAGTAAAATTAAAAGTTGTATGCTTTTCTCTTCTTTTATTATAGGGATCTCAATCATGAACCCAGTGATAGGTGAGGAAAAGATATTCCCCTTTTTCACATTATAAATCAATCTGCTTTTTCCTTTAGCAAAATCTCTAACAGTTTATTATTCATCCTGTTTCTCTCTCATATGCTAAACTTCCCTCCTATTAGTACTGCCCACCTGCTCCTCAACATGAATCGCACATGTTTCTAAAATTTTGTCTCCTCATGTATGAAGCTAACATCTTGTTGGGGTCTGACCTTTACTTTATCAGCTGCCCTGGATCTTGTTGCTATTTGCATAAGCTCCTTCGGGAGGGGGCTGCTAGATTGTATATTGTTAAGCTTGAAAAACAGGGCGTGGACACGGGCTTCAGACATTTCAAATTGGTATCACCTGCCAAAAAGCGCACGTAGAGGCTTCTTATTGCTATTGGTCAAACATGTGCCTTGGAAAATGCAGCTGTGGCAATGAGAGACCTCGAGGGGGCGGGGTGAAGGCCTTTAAAAAAGAGGCTCCAGCCTGCAGTCCAAAGTTCTTCCTTTGGGAGAGAGCTCTACAACCTTGTTGCTGGACGTGGTGTTCCTGCTCCTTTGGAGGATGAGTCCTTGTCAGCAGCTGAACCTGCCTGTGTTTTGATCCTGAACTTCCCAGCCTTCAGAACTGTAAGAAATTGCTGTCTATGTTTGTTCTGAAGTAGAGTCTTGTAGTGTTGTCTTGTCTTGTTTGAGATCACTTAATGTTAGGCATTTTTGTCGTAGCAGTACCAATGAACGTTGTCTTGAAAGAGATGTGAAGCCTGGATACATAAAAAAAGAAGTAAAGTTTGGACAAAGAAAGACCATTTCGGGTCTCTGGTCTGTGGTTTTTCTCATCCCCAGCCCGTCCCTCAGGTCAAAACCCGGCTGGACCGGGACAACATCTGAACTTTCCATATTCTTCTCTCCTGATTATTACTCCTCAACACTAAGACAACATAGTTACTCTCATAATCTCAGCAGAAATACCACAGTCCAATATGCGCATTTTCATTTTCTTGTATTTACAATTGATATCATTTGCACTTTTTTTACTGACTTAAAATTCCCTGTGAGGCATCTCTTTGAGAAATTAAGAATAAAAAGCAAATGGAAAAAATAATTTGTGGCAGTGAGTGGTGGGGAATAGCAGAAAGAGTGTTATGGTGTAGTTCTGAGATATCTCCCCAAAGCTCATGTATGTGAGAATGCTAGAAAGTTTTAAGGTGAAATTATTGAATTATGAGTACCTTAAACTAATCAATAAATTAATGCCCTCAAAGGGATTGACAGAGTAACTGAAGGCAGGCGTGGCGTGGCTGGAGGAGGTGGGTCCTTGGGGCCCTGCCTTTGGGGTATATACTTTGTCTTCATTGAGAGGGGCTCTCTGTGCATCCTGGTGTCATGTCTTAAATTGTTTCCTCCATTGCACTGTCCCACCATGATGTTCTGGCTCACCTGAAGCACCAAGGAACAGAGCTAGCTGTCTATGGACTGAGACCTCTGTGAGCCCTCAAATAAACTTTTCATCCTCTAAAAGTTTTCTTGTCAAGTCTTTTGGTTTCATCAGTGAAAAAGCTAACTAAAGCAAAGGGTTAAAGGGTCTAAGCTTGTTTGACACAATAGACCTAATGAATAAAACACCAAATTCAGCAATGGAATGTAAATGTAAAAAGTGGATGTTTAGGAGAATAAAGAGGCCAAGAAAATAAATTCATAAGAAAGAATGTATTTGTGAAGGACAAGGTGGATTTAGGTGAAATTCTAACAACTGAGCAAGACTTAGTTCATCCACATTGGCAGAGAGCAGATATATGAGAGCATTCCTACAGACTGATGAAAAGAGAAGACAGATATTTCAGGTATTTTATGCTATTATTTGATTCTGTGCAGTTTCTTCCAGTACCAATTTGTTTTACTTAGCCAAATTTTATAAACTAATAAAATAGAAATGTTTGAACTAAAAAATTTCTCTGTGCAACAGATTTATTGGATGCCAAGCCACAATTGTTTGTAATAAGATATATTTAGCTTATATTATTGAAAACACAATACCATTATTGGATTATCAGTTGCTATACGGGGGTATTTATAATAAGATGAAGCTGTTGGCAGTGTTTAATGAGGTTTCCTAGTTTTCTTTCATTCATTCAGCTTTTAATAATACCAATAGGGCTCGCTGCTCATTTCACTGGGCTGGCAGCAAACAGTGGAAAAGAAGAATGTTGTGAGGTTGCTCCAGTCCTAAAGGACTGCTGCAAATTGCCTGAAGCTTTTTAGGATCATCTCTTTATTCAGTCCAAATTCTTTTCTCTTCATCATGTTGCGTGCTCTGTCATAAAATGATAACATTGAATTTTGTTTTGTTTGGGGACAACATGCCAGCTAAGCAGTGTTCCAGGGAAAACATATACTTCCTTTGAAGTATTTGCTTTGTAATTTTTCAAAGCTTTGTTTTGTTGCTGGCAGACTCCTCAGCATCTCAGATTGAGATGTATACATATAGTCTCAAAAGAAAAACAGTGAGTCTAGGATTAGGACCAAAAAAAAAAAAAAACCCCAAAAAAAGAGTCTGATTACTATCTGGCAGTAACTGGATTCTATATAGCCCTCCATCTTGGTAATATAATAGACTAAGTTTACAGAATAGTTTTTGTTATATCTTTATGATTTATGAGTTATTTGTTTGTGGCACGTATAGGCTCTCAGTTATTGACAACATTAAACAGAAAATTTAAAAATGGCACGTGTATTTTTGTCGTACATGTTTAACATTTCAGTGAAATTACACTTTATGCCTAATGAATTTAAAATAACATTCTGAGCAGAAGATATATTACCAATAAACTGAGAATCTTAATATTGTTTACTGTGGCAAAGACCATGAAGCAAATTAACCTCTTTTGTTTTCCATAGCTCCCATCACAAATTATAAGGTAACTGCATGTTATATTCTGAGAACAATTAATATAATCACTAATAGTGGCAGTTTACATGGCTGCCATTGTCTCCTTTATAGAATTCTTCCTCATTAAGTGTTTTGACCATGACTTCCCTGATTGTGGATTTTTGCTGAGGATGAGAAGGAAATGGACAGTTACTTCTTTTGGCCATCCTTGGAACCCTAGGGACCTGATTTTCTACTATGATTTTATACAGTTCTTTAGTTTGAAATTCTAGATTTGCATGTAAAAGCCTTTTCTCTGCCCCTGCTAAAATTTACCTTCCATAGATGTTCAGAGGAAAATTTGAGACAAATGTTACCAGTAGGATAATATATATATATTATCCTACTGGTAACATATATATGTATATATATGTTAAATATGTAATATATATATATATATTTAAGAGAAAGGGACAGTGAGAGAGAAATAATTTTTTTATTTAGTTTTTCATGTGCCTCTTGTTGCTCCGAGACTTCATTGGGTATGTGGTGCTGAGGTTTGAACTCGAGTCCTTGTGCATGCCAGGCAAGCACTGTAACCACAGAGCCACTGCTCCAGCCCAGGATAATACTTTTTTAGAAATTATTTTATATTAGTTCATTATAAAATGTTGAGGTTCATTTTGACATAATTAAACAAGCATGGAATGTAATTTCCTCCCATTACATCTCTAGTACTTTTCCTTTCTCTTCTCTTCACACTTCTCCATTCGTTTTTCTTTATTAATCTTTCTTCTATTTATAGTTTTTAAAAATTAGTACATTGTATATATACAGAAAGGTGAAATTCACTGTTATGTATTCATATATGCATGCAGGAAAGTTTGATCAGATTTATTGCATTGTTCTTCCTTTTTCCTGTCCTTCCCCAGCCATCCCTTTCCTGTAATCCACTGATCTCTCTTCTATTTATTGGATTCCACCCACCTTTTTCTTTTTCTTTTCCCCCTTATTTTGATTTGGCTTTCACATATAAGAGAAAGCATTAGATCTTTGACTTTCTGGGCCTGACTTATTTCACTTAGCATGATATTCTCCAGTTTCATCCATTTACCAGCAAATGCCATAATTTCATTCTTCTTTATGATTAAGTAAAATTCCATTATGTGTGTATACACACACACACACACACACACATACACACACACACACACACACACACACATATATATATATATATATATACACACACACCAAATTTTCTTCATTCATCTGTTGATGGGCACCTAGGCTAGTTCCATAGCTTGGCTATTGTGAATTGCACTAATCTCAACAGTAATGTGACTTCATCCCCATAGTATGCTTTTATACCAAGGAGTGGGATAGCTGGGTCATATGGTGGTTCCTTTCCTAGATTTTTGTGGAATCTCTGTGCTGCTTTCCAGACTGGTTATACTAATTTGTAGTCCCACCAACGATGTATGAGTGCACTTCCCCCCCACCACATTCTTGCCAACATTTATTATTTGTATTCTTGATAATTGTCATTCTAACTGGAGTGAGATTAAATCATAGTGTAGTTTTTATTTGCTTTTCCCTGATTGCTAGAGATGCTGAACATTTTTTAAACATATTTATTAGTCATTTGTATTTTTTCTTCTCAAAGGAATCTGTTTAGTTCTTTTGCTCATTTATTAATTGGATTATTTTCTTTTTTGGCATTAAGTTTTTTGAGTTCTTTATTATTCTGTAAATTAGTCCCCTATGTGAAGAGCAGGTGGCAAAGATCATCTCCCATTCTGTAGACTCTCTCTCCACATTCATTGTTTTTTTTCTGCTGTGCAGAAGCTTTTAAATTTGATACCATCCCATTAATAGTATGAAAATGGCCATGCCACCTAAAGCATTAAACAGATGCAATGCAGCCCCCATCAGAATACCAATAACATTCTTCATAGAACCAGAAAAAAACAGTTCTAAAATTCATTTGGAAGAATAAGAGACCAAGAATAGACAAAGCAATCCTGAACATGAAGAGTGGTGCTGGAGGTATCATAATACTTTACTTCAAATTATATTCCACAGCTACAGTAACAAAAACGGCATGGTACTGGCACCAAAACAGATATGAAGCCCAATGGAACAGAATAGAAGACACAGAGACAAAATCACAGAGATACAGCTACTTGATACTCAACAAAGATGTCAAAAACATGCTTTGGAGAAAAGATAGCCTTTTTTTTAACTAAATTGTTCTAGGAAAGCTGGGTATCAATATGTAGGAATATGAAATTTGATTCCTGTCTCTCACCTTGCACAAAAGTCAACTCAAAGTGGCTCAAAGACCTAGGAATTAGACCAGCAGCTGCAATTGCTAGAAGAAATGTAGCCTCCACAGGCCAACATATTGTCATCCACTTTCTTAATAAGACTTCTAAAATTCAAGAAATAAAAGCAAGAATCAAAAAGTGGGGCAGCATCAAATTAGAATGATACATTTTTTAAAGAAAAATTTATTTTTAACTCCTGATTCTTTTTTTTTCTTTAAACTTTTTTATTAGTTGAATATGGACTTACAGTTGAGGGGGAATCATTATCAAACAATCAAGAACAAATGTATATGTAAGGAGCATGGAAAGGAAGCATTGAGTTAAACAGATATTTATAATGCAGGAAAAAGTTAGTGAATGATACTTTTAAATAATTTTTTCCTGCATTATAAATATCTCCTGAACTCAATGCTTCCTTTCCATCCTCCCTACCCTGTATCTGCCAGGGCACCAGCAGTGGTCCTTCCTTTTTGTGCTAGGGCCATGGTTATAGCAACCTAACTGTTTTTCTTCCTGTTTCATTCTCCTTTACTTACTCTTTTGTTCAAATATTACTTCTTCAGAAGAATTAAGAATTCCCTCTTTTCTCAATGGATAATAGAGCCGCATGACTATTCTACTGCCTTGGCTTGTTTTTCTTTGAATCAGGTTAAGTGCCTGTTATGGTTTAGATCCAAAATATCCCTCCAAACTCATGTATTGAATATTTGGTACCCAATGAAGCAGTGTTCAGAGGTGGGGCCTGTAGAAAGTGATTGGATTATGAGGGGCCTCATGAATGGATTAATCCACTTATGGAGTAGGCTTAATGGCTATGGGGAGACAGTGGAAACTTAGGAGCTGGGCCCTACTTGGAGGAAGTAGGTCGTTGCAGTGTGCCCTAGAAGAGCATGTGTTGTACCTGTCTCCTTCCATGTTCTTTCTTTCTTTCTTTCTTTCTTTTTTTTTTTTTTTTTTTGATTCCTGGTTGCCATGAGCTGTACAGCTTTTTTCCACCATGAGCTTCTGCCATGATGTGCTGCCTCCCTACAGGCCTAAAGGCAGCCAGGCCAAACAACCAGGGTTGAAACCTTTGAAACTAAGAGTCAACAGAAACCTTTCTTCCTTTTACATTGTTTTTCTCAGATTTTTTTTCATGATAACAGAAAGCTAATGTACTGTCACTGTTTAAAATATTTATTGACACTCTGCTGTAGAATATAAATTCCATTGCTTCACAGACTTCGTTCTTTGTTTTATCTAATGCATCTGGAAAAGTCTCTGGGGGATAAATGTCACTGAACAAGCATTTGCAATAAAAATAAATATTGACAGGTATCAATGGCTTAATCTTTTGCATTTTAAGTGAAAATTTAAATTACAGCATGCATTATCCTAATTAAACAACAAAAAACTTAGAGGGAGATAGATGATTTAATTGTGCTATCAGACAACAGAGGCTCAGAGAAAGGCTTATTTAAATTGTAGATAATATTTCCAATCAACATTTTCATTAATCCAGACAAGAGTGTAAGCACCTTTATATCTGTAGTTCATATGAATTTTCTTGATAATAAACTATATATTGAGCTTCCTAATTCACAAGTTATTCTGCCAACTATATGGAACCTTCATTTTATATTGTTCACCAACCTCATTGTCCCTTAGTTAATTGATCACATCTATTTTCCACTTCTGGCATTTAAAATTTTTTACTGCTTGAGCTATTTATTAAAGTAATTCTAGAGAACTGTCACCCATTTGTTTAATCCCTGCACTATCTCAATTCACTTTTCTATAAAATTATGTAGGCTTTCTTCATAAGATTTGATCATTTCCTCATTTTTACATAAGTTTTTCCCATTCACATGCTTCTTTATGTTTTGTTATTAGAGCCATAAAATTTCCCAAAAAAATTTTGCATACTTGTACAAAAATGTAAATGTTTAATCCCATTGTCATATTTTGAAGAATAGCAAGGGATGATAGGAAGAGAGGAGAAGGGGAAATGTTGGCACTGAGATAAAGCAAGGTACATTCCAAGCAGTTATAAATGTCATCGTATATACTGTAGCTATATATATATATATCTGTGTGTGTGTGTATGTGTGTGTGTATATATATGTGTATATATATACACATATATACATATATACATATATATACACATATATATATACACACATATGCATATATATATATATATATATATATATTCTTCAGGGGTATAAGAATTATGTCACTGTATTTGGGTTTTTTAGGAATAATACAGGACCCAGAAGAAAGGCAAGGGATCAGGGGACTGGAGGAGGGAGGTAGAGGGATGTAGGGGGGCGGATATTGAACAAATTGTGTTGCTGAATTGTGTGCATTCAGGAATATGTGACAACTAACCCCAACATTATATAAAACTATAATGCACTAATTAAAAAAAGAAATTAATGAGAAAAAATTGTTAGGCATTATGGTTTAATGATTTCATTTATTTAACATTCTTTACTAATAATTCATGAATGATACTTTTTATGAAGGGATTTAAGTTTTAGAAAAAATATTTTTTATTAATTGTAAATATTTACCTTTTGTTTTCTAGTTATAATTTATTATAGTTTCTAACCTCCAGCTTCCTATAGAATTCCCAATCACATTTTTCTTTTTCCTTTAAAGGACATTGACCCAAATGGTATGTTTTTGTAACTTGAATCTAATTCGATGTAGAAAATTATTTAGTACAACAAAAGCACATGCACTTTCCATTAGGAATTTCACTCAAAAGCTGGTAAAGAGATACTGTGAAGAGGCAGCAGCAGAAAACTTTTAATCCTTTCATATTGCCAAGGAATGATTTCATTATTTATTTAGTCATATGATATCTTTTTCAGTCTTTGAAGTATTATGATTGAGATGTATAAGAACAGAACTATTATTTATATTGCTGTTTTGCTAGATTACAAAGTCTTTGTGAGGTATGACATAATTTTATCTGTACTCAACATTATTATTTGCCCTTTCTTTCCTGTATTCACTTTGAATTTGAGTCACATCATTATTTATGCTTAGACCCAAAAGAGTGCAAACTGGGTATTGGAAACAAAGCCACCATATGTGAGCATCTTCTAATATTGCAACTGTGACTGACAGTTTTCTTGGGTATTTATGTGTAGTTCTAAATCCAAAGTTAATACCCTAGGACTTGGGTATCCAAATTAAGTACTTTAAGGTAATCAACATTTAGCCAGATATTTAAGAGTAAAATAAAATCCTAAATTATTTCTTTGCTTATCCAAGAAAGACAACATTAATGCGAGTTCACGGATGCTCATTTATAGTTTAGTTTCCTTCCTAATTGTCAACTTCTGGCCTGCTTTGTCCCCAGCTTTCTGCTTTGTTCTGCAGAAATCAATGGGGATATTTTCCACTTACAACTCAATTTGCTTTCGGGATGACAGCCAATACTTTTCCTGAGAAAAGTGACCTGATAACAGTTTTACTGGCCTTGTTTTATTCTTAAAACACGAAAATAGCAAGTTTCTATCCTCCTTTAACTTCTGTTTTCATGGATGAGAATGCTAAATGACAGCTGTGTGGACCATGTCCAGCCTTTCACACTGAGAAAACTGACTAATGGACCATCTGATAAAAGTGCTGCAACCATTTGAACATCATAATAGTTTCCCGCCTCCAAAAAACAAACAAAAGAACATGGAAACAAGCATGGACCATGAAACCAGGAACAAAAAGAACTCTATTGTTTTGTTCCACAGGCGGATTAACCCCAAGTTCTTAAATGTCTTCAAACTGAGAAAGGAGAGTATATACCAGAATCTAAAAAGTAGAATTAAAAATGGAGTTTATAAACAACAGTAACCACTGTCTAAGGTAATTGGAAAGCTGAGACTTGTGAAATAGTGTTGTTCTTTTTCTCATATTCCTGTGAATGTCAATCATGATTATTCTTTATATTTCTTTTTATCAATAATGAGTAGGAATAATAAAAAGTTTTCTTGAATATTCACCTTCTGGGTATATTTTAGTGCACTCTTAAATATATACTCATATTAAACCCATGCAATAGATACTATACCCATTTTATTAATGATGGAGCTGAGTCTTGGACCAGGTCTTAAAGTTAAGAAGCTAGGCCTCTTATCACACGGCAAGTCAAGACACAGTTGATGATTGAACTATGGTCAATCTGGCTTAGCCTAATAGTTACTTATATCAATATAATCTTCATATTATATTAAAAAAGGAGAATTACCTGAAAATCTATAGGATCAAGTTGGAATTTTCTGTGACTTGATAATATATATTTTTTAGCTCAATTCATTGAATTTTGTTCTACCTGTCTAAATGTTAATATTTGAACAATAAAGAACTCTATAAAAGTGTTGTAAAAATTGAATGTACAAGTAGAAAATCCTTGTTGTTTGCTTTTCAGAGATCTTGATAGATGTTTTTAAGAAAAACAATGTAATCTCCATGAATAACAAAGGCAAAGATAAATACGTATATTTTAGTGCATGGTGTGAAGGTGCCCATTTCTGTACTTGGAGTCTCTCTTGGCACTTGAGAGATGTTCAGAGGAGAATAGTAGGCTTCTTTGTCCACTGATAGACACATCTTCTAACCACTTCTTTTTGTCCATCTCTGAAATATCAAGTTTCATTATCAGAGATGCCAGAAAATATGTACCGGGTGTCATTTTCCAGTAAGGAATGGGAACACCCAAAATGTAACCATCCCAAATAAATCTATACAATTTACATTAACCATATTTTGTTTACAAGTTTTATAAAATGTATAAGGGAATCTAAAAAGAATGAGATTCACAAAGTTCTTACACTAATCCCACAAAAGCTTACAACAAAAGTATTGTGACACATATTTAGAAATATACATGAGTATATTTCTGCATGATAATTAGTCATAAATGTAAAGCAGTTCATGTAAATAATTCTAGTCTTTAATAAAACCAAATCAAAGTTTCTCAGCCTGTGAAGCCAATTTTCGTGTGTGTGTGTGTGTGTGTGTGTGTGTGTGTGTGTGTTTGTATTTGCATTTAATGTTTTCGGTGTTGACAGTTTGTGTATCATGGTACTAGTTAGCAATAGCTGGCCCCCTAAAACACTTGTACACTTTAGAATACTGGACATCAGCCTCCAAGAGTGAGAGCTTCATTCCTTTAATACTGAAGTTCTCTGAGGTCAACCACGAATACTGCAACTCCTCCACCAGTAACTCAGGGTTCCAAGACCATAAAAATTCTGAAGAGATATATGCATAGTCTGCCATAGCATCAGTGTCACCTCAGGTATTTCATATCTACACCTACACCTAGGTACTTCTCCTTGGCTATAGAATTAGAATCCATGTTTGCAGGAAACACTTGAACCCCCTCCCAGGTATTTCTGAGTCTACTATGTTGTATTGGAGGTCTTGAGCATGCAGACAAATTACAGCATGGACATGAGATTTTGAATATGTCATCAAGTTATTGTAGGAAGAGGTATACTCAGACCCATGAGGAAAATAGTAAGAAAAATCTCAGCATTTAGCCTGCTCAGAATCTCACTTTCTCAATTGGTAGTGAAGAAATGTGAGGGATATTTGGGGATTAAAAATGGTAGTGGACAAAAGGCATATGCATGTAATATTACCAATAGTAAATTCTCACAAGTTATTGCCTTGTAATAGTTATTCATTCATTCAACTAATTTTCAGGTCCTACAGTGGCTTGGCCCTACACTAAACGCTAGGAATACAAAGGTAAGACAAAACATACATGACATCCCCTCAGGGAAGAGCATTGGTAAAGACTGACTTTAATCATGCAAATGAAAAAGTGAATATAGAATAACGATTGAGATCAAATGAAAAAGGAGCAAAAGATGGTTTTAAGGGAGCATATATAAGAAGGAAATTTGATCTAAGTGAGAAAAGGAATAGAAAATGTTTTCCAGAGAAATCTGAAGTAGGAAAAGGAGGGTTGGAGAATTATATTTTAGGGAAAGAGACAGCCTGTGCTTTTAGTCCGTGATTACTACAAATCACTATCATGATCAGTGATTTTTACCTCATCAGCCTTTAGAGAAGGTACCAATCATCCCATTATAGATGAGAAAACCGAGATGTAAAGAAGTTAATTAACATGGGCAAAGTCTCACACGATTTAGCAAGTGATATGTTTACAGTGAGAAATCCATTTGGTTTAGTTTGAATCTTATGATCTATTTCATTTGGTCATCAAAGTATTTCAAAGGGTAAAAGACATCTTTTCAGGCTTTGTTTTATAGATGGATGCTAGAAATCAGACATTAAGTCTATGAAGTTGGTAGTAAGGAGCAAAAAGGAAAGACAGAGAAATATAAAAATACTTGCTTGAATACAATTTTGCTGTAGGTGGAGAACCTCTGGTGTAAATCCCATTACACTAGAAATATCAAAGTGGAAGCCTCTGGAATTTTCTTTCTCTTCCAAAAGAGTAAATCAAAATCAACTTTTTCTCTGGAGAAATTTTAGCTATTAATGCCACAATGAAAGGCTTAAAGGATGAAGACTGATGATTCCTATCACATCCCCAGGCAGATTAATGTAGAAGACAGGTGTAACTTGAAGAATGATGGTGGATTATTATAGGCTTAATCAGGTGGTGAATTTAATTATAGTGGCTTTTCTTGATGAAGTCTCCTTGGTAGAAAAAATCATTATAACCCTTTGAATTTGTTATAGCTACTATTTCTCCCTTTTGTCCAATGAATAGAAAATAGGCGAGCAGTTTGTTCTTACCTGGAAGGGAAAACAATACACCTTTATTATTTTGCCTCAGAAAGTGAGCAATTGTTCACCTTCATGTCACAATACTGTCTGAAGAAAAGTTGGCTATGTCAGTATCCCAAAGAATATCCCATTGGCTTACTACATTTTTCACATGCTGATAATACAAGGAGGAAAAAGAAGTAAGAGAAACCCTGAAGGCCTTGGTAAGTCATCTATGCCAGAGAAGAAAGATAAGCATCTTGACAATATAGAGGTCTTTCACCCTTTTGTGACTTCTGAGGATTATGGAGAATTCTATTTCAAAATGAAAAACAAATTCTTCACTGGGCCTGCTACCACAGAGAAAAAGTTATAATCTTTGGAGTGTGTGTGTGTGTGTGTGTGTAACACATATGCATGTGTGTTAGAGATAACACGTTTCACTTCTGCATTTGTTCTATGATCCTGAAGTTATCTAGAGGAAAGAAAGAGCTCCTTAAGTGATCCAGGCAGGCAAGTATGCTATCCTACTTTAATAAACTAGCAAATCTACTGGTGATAAAAGTAAATGTGGCAGACTGGAAAGTTGAATAAACCTAAGTCAAACTTCAAGAAGGAAAACCATAAGAAAGGACCCTGAACATTAGAACTAAAGTGATTTTCTTTGAGCCAAGTACTCATTTTGAAAAGCAGCTCATATGTGCAACTGGCTCAGTAGAGGCCACAGGAGCAAGGGATGATGTGACAAGTTCATCCCTTCACAATTTGTGAGGGGTTGCCCCTCACAAATGTCTATCTTGGATCAAGTTTAGGAGTAAGTTGAGGCTGAGAGAGTGAAAATAGCTAGCATTGAAAGCTCCTTTGAAGGCAATAAATTAGCTAATGAAAAAGGTGGTGATGACATCAAGGGTTGGAAGTAGGCATGGGCCTAGATTATGTGTTTTTCTTTACTATAATTAGGAATCTGCTTGCTAATAATTGTTTAATTTCCTGCTGTGATTAGAGGATCCAACACTGAGTCCATGATTTGATAGGAACTCTGGTGAGATCTGCCATCTACCTTGTAACACCTTGATTTTTTTTGGACTTCTTCCCTCAACGCAGCCATTTTCCCTCTTTGGGACAGGTATTTAACTGGATCCAGATCTGTTTTCCTCTTTGATCTTTCTGGCTTTCTCCTACCTCCTGGAATTACTGAATGTGGTTTATAGACCAGTATCCTATGCAATTATTTTTTTCCTGAGGAACTCATGTTCGGGTAAAAGATGTAAAGATATAGGATGCTACACATGGGATTTACTGGTATTATTACACAGTCTATTACTCGAAGCTAATTTGTGTTTTATAAATAGTAGAATGTCCTATTGAAACTTCTTGCAAGGTAGTATAGAATTCTTTCTTACATTATACGACACATATTCTGTACCAACTACTTATATATAGTGGTGTTTCTTACATAACTGGAATTCAATACCAAAGAAGCAGTTGCTTTCACCATTTTAAGTGAATTATGCAGTGTTTTTCCTTTCTTTAAGACAATGGTTCCTGAATTTAATTTACAGTGGAGGAATGTTCTATAGATACCGTTATTTAATTTAATTGCAAGTAGCTAACATCACCTGCCGATTTCATGCTTTTCAGGTAATGTGGAGAAGGTTTTAGATTTTTTGTGAGGTTGATTGAGTCCGACCAAGAAGTGAAAAGAAACTTGCTGCTATTTAGAGGGGGAACCCTATCAGCTACTCCTAGTGTAACCAATGACAGTGATAAAACAGTCATGAGAGCTACAACAACCCTGTGTAGGCAGAACCATATGAACCCTCTGCAGTAAAGATTTGTGTTGTCATTCTGGGTAAAGCACAAAGTTAAAATCATTTTTCTCTTAGGCATAGTTTAGTTAGTAAGTCCAACTCTAGAGTATTATAGATGGCCTAAATTTATTGTTATTCAAATGATAATTTAGGGAGCAATGATGTTTTACAAAAAAAATTGCTAACGGGGAACGAAGCTTAGGGTTTTATTTATTTTTTCATGTAGCCTTTTTCTCTACAACACTTAGTTGTGTGTGTGGTGCTGGGGTTGAACTTGTTCCTTGTGGATGCCAGGCAAGCACTCCAACCACTGACCCACATTCCAGTCCTGAAGCTTATGATTTTATTAACAATATATCACAAAGCAAGAGGAGAGATACTGAAAAATGTCATGATTTTTTATTCTTCATTCTAGTTAATCAGAGAAGTGTCCAATTTGTTGAGTTGAATCAGACAGACCAGCATTATCATTCTGGTTCAGTTTCTTTCAAGCATGGAGACACAGCCTGAAAGAGATCTCAAAACCAAAGCATACACTGTGCTTTAATTTTCCATAATTAAAATAAGGACAAAGCTTTACGTTCTTTGTCATGCTTACAATTATGCACATTAGCTCAAGTAGTGTATTTAATAAAAATTTTCCCACTGAAAGCAAGTTCCAACCAGTTTCATGGCAAAGAATATTTAACTTTAAATCACCTACATTTTCTTTTTTTAAATAAGGTAAGGCATGAACGCATAAGTCAACAAAAGTAAATGTTCTATTTTCAAAGTTCACAATAAATGTCTTTTGATCAGGCTTGTTTCTAAGACTTTTGGTGAGGGAAATGTTCTTAGTTACCTGGAAGGACTGGAGTAAAGATGACTGGATAAATGTATGTGGCTTTGGCATCATTGTACCTTTGGGTTCCCTTCTAATTTGACTGCTTTTTTTTTTTTATAGACAGAGAGAAGGACTGTGAGAAAAAGAGAGAGAGAGAAAATCAATTTTATTTAGTTTTTCTTATTGGTTTCATTGCCCTAAGTATTTGTTGTGTATGTGGGACTCGGGTTCGAACCCATGTCTTTGTGCATGCCAGGCACACACTGTAACTGCTGAGCCATCACTTCAGCCCTTCACTGCCTCTTGAGAGAACTTTGTTGTACCAATCAGATAGACGATTTAAAAATTGATTAAATTATTTAGAAGGAATCCAAAGAATACTGTGGAATACTTTGTTTTCTTACTAAAAGATTTACAGACATGAGGCAGTGAGGTGACATTGGGATGGAGATGAAGTAGAAGAATAAAAGGAAGTCACATTTATAGAGGTTTTCCTGTTAACGAGTTGGACTCATTAACAATGGGTTACAAATACTCACCTTTAATCTCATGAGTACTATGCCAGAGAAGTATTACTGCTGTCAATGGATAGGTGAGGAAATGGAGACTAACCAAAGTTATATTATTTGCTTGATGTATACAGTTGAGTAGGTGGTAACCATAGAAGTCAAATTTAGCTCATCAGACTCAAATAATCAAAGGCAAAGGAGGATGATGGAGGAGAGTCTAAGTTTTCAGCACACACTGAATTTTTAATGATTCTTGGTGCATTAACTAGGTGAAGCAAGACCCTAGCTCATGGAAAGATCCTGCCAAAGAAGGAACCACAGAATACTGAATGATTAATTTTCCAAACAAATGGTTTTCATAGTGTGTGTTTGTGTGTGTGTGTGCTTAGAAGGACTGAATATTAAAACAAGACATGTTTATTTGAACCATGGGTCCCCAGACATAAAAATTTTAGAAAAAATTAACTTCTTATTCAAAGATTTAAAAGAAAGTCATTATCTATGAAGATACATTCTTTCTAGAAAAGTGACATTCAAAACATACTCTTTTTTTTTTTTTTGTAGAGGGATGGGAAAATGTAATGAACATAAGAATTTCCTATTTATACAATTGCAAGCTTTGAAAAATATCTTTACAGTATGAACAAAAAACTGATTTAATTGTCCTGAACCTACTTTTTCCCTAGTCTGTTTGATCAAAGAACCTGTCCAACATGAAGCATATGTAAGCATTTTTTGGAAACCAAATAAAGGGTGCATAGTTCAAGGAATGCTTCCTAGACTGGTGGCTTATCACAAACTCTTTAAGAACTTCCTGTTAGTGTGTAAAAAAGAGTTCCTGTAGGAAACAAGGTATTTAATATAATAGCCAGGAAGGGAGTCATGACAAGACTTTAATGATATTGACAACAATATTTGGGGTATAGTAGTGTGTTTTGTGATCTCATTTTTCTATTTTTTGAATCCTTATGCTTTAACTTTTGCCTATACTGTTGTCAGTGGCCAATATATTAAGGAAAAAAGAATTTCCAGTTACATGTCTATATGAGATGATGAATTTGTGAATCTCATGTTTAGTGTCAGCTTTCTTTGATCTAATTCTATAATCCTTGAGCCTGGATTTTGGAAAGTGGGTAAGGTGCTAGGGAACAGGGAGGAGTACATGTGTAATAGGTAACTGAATTTGTTCCCATGCACAAAAGGAGAACCTTTTGCTTGGGATGTTGAAGGGTGTCCATGAAAACTGTAAGAATTGGTATCAATGTGATTAAACATAATGGAGGAGATCAGAAGAATATGTGTGCAATACATACCAAAAATATTTCTTGGGAAAAATACATGGCTAGAATTTTGTGACTGTTTTGGAAGAAATTAACAGTTGACAAAGATTATATTTGGAGTTAAGGATGTAGCTCAATGGTAAAGCACTTGCCTCATATGCTCAAGGTCCTGGAATCAATCCCCAACACTGAAAAACAAACTAAAATAAAATCAACCAACCAAAAACTATATTTCAGTTTTATAGACAGAGAACCTAATAGTTTTTGAAATATTTAGTAACATTTTTAAAAAATTTTAAGTAAAAAGATTCTGCAGTTTAAATGTCATAAGTAAAAGTGATAAAAGCAATGAAGAACTCAGACTTATTCATTTTTCTCCACAAATAATTATTAAGCATCAATTATGCTGCTGGCATGGTGTAGAATTAATCTTACAGGAACTTATATAAAACAACAGACAAAATAGGATACCTTGTATACATCTGGGACATTTCCTTTAGCCACATATTGCTGAAAGAACTGGAAATTCAAGTTAAACAGACCCTATATTTTAACTATAGATTTTTGTGTATACTTGTTCATACTTAGATTAACAGATAAAGTCCTCACCTGCAGTACAATGGTTTAGGATGATAGAAGAATACACACTCTGCAGCCAGAATGTCTGAGTCCAGATATCAGGTCTACTACTTAACAGTTTATGGCTTTTGGCAAGTTGTTAAATCTCTTGGTTCCTCATTTACCTCACCAGTCAAATGATGACAGTATTAGTACATATCTTAAAAGGTTATTCTGAGGGTAAATAAGCCAGTACTTTTTAAATGTAAAAAATAAAGTACCTGGGACCTATTTAATGTAAAATACAATTTGCTATCTTTATAATCTGAACATACCACATAGTCACTGGGCAGCCTAGTTGCTTTAATTCTTTGTTACCCCCTTGAAGAACTTTATTAAGATTTGTCTAGGTTCCATAATACATGCAATTTTTTTTAGTGTTTTGAGGACTGAAAGTGATGTTTCAAGTAATGTGTGACTTTTCCAAACAAAACCCTTTATAGGCCAGTGTATAAGGGCCATATCCTTTCTCCTGTCTTGGGGACGATAGAATCAAGGGTGCTCTGTTAGCCCTGGTTGGCTTTTATTGACCATACAATGTGAGTCAGAAACAAATCATTACTATTTTAAGAAATTTCAGGGCTGTTTGTTTCCATAGCATAAACTCACAATTCTGACCCATGTGTATGAAAGCAATATGTGTAACCTGAATGACAACAGTGTGGTAAGTACTTAAAATTGTCTTATTTTGTGGTCATTATCATGATTTTGTTTTTTGATCCGAAGAACTGATAATGAATATCAAGTGGTTGAAATTTTCTGGCATAATGCATTATTAATTAAAGTATCCATCTAATTTTTGGTTGTCATAGGGCCTCCTAATCTCTAGTCAAGACTGATCAGTGTGTATAAGACCTTGTATCTGAGTTATGCAAAATATGTGCTAGCCAAAATCTTCTGTCTTCATTTTCCAAAAATTGTCATGTTTAGTACACATCAGTTAAGAAGCCATCGATTGAGTACATACTATGTCCTAAGGACTGTGTTAGTTGGCCATTCAAATATATTCTAATATTAAGGAAATCATTCTTGAGAAACCTGTCATGAGGTACAATTTTTGGACTCAGAAAAATCACGTACAAAATGATTGGTGTTTCCCCATACTGCTGAATTAATTATCATTGGGTGTGGCTGTAATCCTAGAAACCTAGGGTCCATGACTATAAAGAGCAAAGGGACCTAGACATGGCATGTGGGGTAAGTTGTGGAGTGTTGGCAGCTAATGAGGAGCTTTGCAAAGGGAGCCCAACTGAGGCTGGGAATGAACTTTGGTGGTCTTGAAGTTTTAGGACTTATTGGAGAGAACAGGAAAAGACTTATAGAATGTTTTATAAAATCTTTTATACTTTAGATATAGGCCTTAGAATGAGACTTGAGAATATCAGAAAAAACATCATAATAGCATGGGTTTTTTTTTTTTTCTTGCCACTTTTTGGTTCTCTTTGGAAGTCAGGATAGCCCATTTTCAAAAGCTGGTAAGTCCTTAAAAAAAAAAAAGTTTAAATTGCAGTTGATTACACTGACCTAGGAATCTCCTGATATCTAATTTTTGCATGAAAATGTAACTAACAAGATGATTCCTGCTGGCTTATAATATGCTTATTTAAAAAAAAAAAGCCCACTTGTCAGGCACAGAGCCTTGATGTAGATGTTTGAACATTATGAAAATGAATTCATGAGCCAAGTCTGTCTGTCAGATGTCTTTAATTTAAATGTCCTGATGGGCAATGAGACTCAGCATGAGGATATGCAAAATTGTCTTCTGAAATTAAAAGAAAAAATCAGGGAAGGAGGCTAGAAAAATTTTGACATTTAGTTTATAATCGTGTGCCTATTTAGTTATATAAAGTTTCTTATCAAGAATAGGCTTGATTTTTAAAATTTGGACTTTACTACTTAAAAGTCAAGTGTCCTTTCATTGACATTGTAAAAAAATAATAAAAGCTATATGCTTTACCGCAGATCACATGTGGAGTGCTAGAGAGATCAATCCAGTAACAATACAAGCACTTATGAACCTCAGGTGAACTGCACTGTAACATCTGCTTTCTAAATAAAGACAGGTAACCAGAGATCGTTTTAATGAGGGACTATTAAAAATAATGTTTTTCCAGATGCATGGTGCTCTCATGTAGCATGATGCTGTGGTGTGTGATCTGCTTGTCTCTTGTATGGATTATCACACAGGCTTCTTGCTTGTTGGAGTTTGGAGGCCCAGAGCTAGATGATTGCTTACTCCACCTCCCTCACCTCAGTCCTAGGCTTAGGGAAGCTCTGCATTGCTGCCTTCCTCCTTGCTGCATCCCCACAACACTGTTATCATGGCAGCGGCTTCCTTCTTAAGAGTATTGAACAGGAATTTGAGAGATGTTAACTATGTGTTGGAGGTGGTGAAGATGATAATGATTTAGGCTATTTGCAAATTAAGCCATGCCAAAGTATAGAACAGATTCAGAAATCAGATTTGGAAACAATTTCTTACTGATGCTTTTACTTTGTACAGATCTTTACATTGTACTCTGAGTTTAACCGTATTGTTATTCTTTTTCTGTTTTTAAGGAGAGAGTGAGAGTGAGAGAGAGAAAGAGAAAATCAATTTTTATTTATTTATCAACTGGTTCTGGTTTTTCCGCCATCCAGTTGTGGACGTGGTGCTAGGGTTTGAACTCAGGTCCTCACTCATGCCAGGCAAGTGCTGTAACTGCTGAGCCCTATCCTAACTCCAGCCCCAGCCTTATTCTCTTTTTTCTCTTTTCTTTTTTGTGAAGTGGTTTATTTTTTTTTTTTTACGTAGCCATGTATAAATATTTTTAAATTACATACTCACGTGTGTATATGTAGATATATATAGATTACCAAATACTTGACTTGCTTGTAGAAATCACTTTGCTGAAGAGAAAATGTAAACTAAAATCTGAATGATAGTAAACAATGATAAAATATTACATATTAATGTTTGTTTTCTCATTAGGAAATTATGTGATCACATTCAGAAAAAATCCATCTATTTACAGCTAAGTGCTTATATGATATATTGAAAATCAAGGCAATTTAGACAAACTTCACCAATTCAATTGCAGGATTAAGTCAATGGTCCTGATGTGAGTTTGGGGAAGAGACATTTAGTAATACATCAATCACCAGAAAAAATTAGGAGAAATAGTGCTTTACAATAATTTGGGGAAGTTTCCATCATGACAAACTTGTTTTGCTATGTAGGGATGGATGGTTAAATTATTTTGTGATTTTGAGAGGGTTTTCTTGATATCTTTACTTTTTGCTCAGTTGCTGGGTTTCCCATCTTGGGAATGGAGGCAATGCAGCAGTCATGGTGTATGGACACTTTGTTCCTAGTTTTAAAAATACATCTTCTATCTGAGGGAGAAATTGTTTGCTACACTTTTTATTTGTGATGTTTACTCTCTGTAATATTTCTTTTCCTTTATGCTCAATTTCCTAATAAAATTGCTATTGAATCCCATATAATTCTTCTTTTTAAAAAATTTATTGAGGAGTTGAGCTATTGTACAATCATAGATGCATATGTGGTAACAAAAATATGATATGCCCTGATCCTAATCCAAAATCACCCTCACTTTGGTCTCTTCACTCTTTTATATTCCTCCCATAACAGATATAAATGTCTCCACCCCATAATAATTTTCCATAATTAAATGATTACATAAGTATTATTTGACTACTCAGGGGAGAAAAGAGTAAGCTACATCATTGATTTCCCCGCTAGATTCCTCCCTATAATCCCTCCTTCTCCCCTCCTTCCTTCCCTCCTCTTCTCTTTCCCCTACATATCTAGGGTTCCCTTAGATTATGTGTTGCTTTGACTTTGGTGAGTATAGTACATGAGCTTGTCATTTACCCAAGCCTGGGCTTTGCTCTGACCTCTACAAATGGGGGAAAACATTCAACTCTTGAGTTTCTGGGTTTGGCTAATTTTGCTCAGCATAATCTCTTCCATTGCCTTCCATTTACCTTCAAAGGCTGCAATGTCATTGTTTCTAATAGCTGAGTAGAACTTCATTTTGGAACCATTCATCCAATGACAAGCATCTGGGTTGATACCATAATTTAGCTTTTGTAAATTGAGTTGCTATGAATATTGATTTTGTTGTGTCATTGTAATGTGCTGATTCTAGCACTTCTGAGAAAACACTCAGAAGGTGGAGAGCTGGGTCATATGGTGTATCCATCCTGAAACTTTTGAGGTGTCTCCACACTGCTTTCCAGAACATCTGTACCAGTCTGCAGTTCCACCAACAGTGTGCTAGTGTTCCTATCTTCCCACAACCCCTCCAGCACCTGTTATTGTTTATATTTTTAATCTTTGTCAATCTGACTGGAGTGAGGTGAAATCTTAATGTAGTTTTGATTTGCATTTCTCTGATTATTAGGGATTTAGAGCACTTTCTCATGTATTCATTGGCTTGCTCAGTGTCCTCTGTTGAGAAGGCTCTATTTAGCTCTTTGGCTCATTTATGGATTGGAATATTTGTTATTTTTGACATTAAGCTTTTTGAGTTCTTTGTAAATTTTGGATATTAGTCCCCTGGCAGAGGAATCACAGGCCATGATTATCTCCCATTCTGTAGGGTTCTCTTGACAATTTTGACCAATTCTTTTGCTGTGGAGAACCTTTTTAGCTTCATGGCATCCCACGCATTGATTTGTGACTTTAATTCTTTCACATTGGAGTCTTGTTGAGAAAGTTTTTGCCTACTCTCAAACGCTGGAGTGTTGGTCCTAACATGGTAGCTGATTTAATTCCTAGTTCCTTGATCCATTTAGATTTGATTTTTGTGCAAGGTGAAAGACAAGGATCTAATTTCAACTTTCTGCAAGTGACTGTCTGGTTTGTCCAGTATCATTTGTTGAATAGACTGTCACTCCTCCACGTTATATTTTGACCCCTTTTGTCAAAGATGAGATGTTTAAAGATTTGTGGGTTTGTTTCAGAGTCTTCTATTCTATTCCATTGGTCTTCAATTCTATTTTGAAACCAGTACCTTTCTGTTTTTGTTACTACAGCTCTATAGTATAGTTTTAGATCTGGCATTGCGAATTCATCTTTTTCATCTTTCTTACTTAGTAATATTTTGGCTATTCTGGGTTTCTTGTTGTTTCAAATGAATTTGAGAATTGCTTTTTCTGTATCTGTAAAGAAAGGCATTGGTATCTTGATGGGGATTGCATTGAATCTGTATAGTGTTTTTGGAAGAATGGCCATTTTAATTATATTAATTCTGCCTAAACAAAAGCATGGAATATTTTTCCATCTTCTCAGATCAACTTGGATTTCATTCTTCAGTGTCTGATAATTTTTGTTGTAGAGGTCTTTGACTGCCCTTGTTAGATTAATTCCCAAGTATTTTATTCATTTAGAGGATATTGTGAATGGGACTGATTCCCTTATTTCTTCTGCTGCCCTATTATTGTTAATATATAGGAAAGCTATTGATTTATGGGTCAAGGTTCCAGGACTCAGACTTGGCACCTGGTGGGGTTCCTGGGCAGCCCACTGTGTTGTTGTAGGTAAGTCGTAGAGGTATGCCACTGGGTGCTAGGGTCCCAGAGGTGTGGGGTGGGCCAGAATGGACTGTGCTGTGTTGGAACCCAATATATCTGGACCCAGCAGGTGTGCATGACAGCTGGGTGGTATCTGGGTGTGGGGTCCTTGGAGGTGTTCGGCTTGCCTGTTGTGGTGGAACCAGAGTCCTGGGAATGGACATGTGTGGGGTGGGGTCTCTCAGGCTTCTTCTTACTTCTTAATTTGAAGTGAAATCTGTGTCTCCTTGTTTTTCTTTGGGTCTTTGCTGTTGGATTGGGAGTTTTGTCCCATCCCTTACTTGGGTTGGTGCATTGTCAGAAAATTTGAATTCAGAAGTCAAACCTCTAACCTTTGAACTGTTAGTGTCCCTTGAGATTTCCAGTTCCTCATGAGCTAATAGAAAATTATCAATATGAACAACCAATGCATACAATAAATAGTATTAAATTAGTTATTTAGTACAGACTATATTGCACTGTTAAATTCCACCTATGGAACGAATAGTAGTGTTAGCCAATATTTAACTATCAGCTATGTCAGGCTTCAAAGCATACAATAGTTATTGAGTATGGTATTACTACAGTAATGGTTACACAGCATTAATGATGGGGGAGGGTCAACTGGTATAAACTAATTGGAAGCCTGAGAAGGGAATGTAAGAAATTTAGAGAGGAGGTTATATTATTTGATCATGAACAGAAAATAAAGGAGATGAAGGATTTGCTGAAGAAAGAAAAAAGAAAAAGAAAAAAAAAACCTGTAGGAAGAAAACACAGAGATTGCAAAATAAAGGAGGGATAAAAGAGATATTAATAAGATTTGGGTGATAGCATAAGAAAGGGTAGAAGCAAACACAGGAAAATTATGTGAGTATGGCACAGTATACTTAAAATTCTAAATGAAATTCCCCAAATCTCACCCCTCAGCAGGCAGGACAAGGACAGACAGAAGAGGGAAGAGGGAAAAAGAAAGAAAAAGAAAAAAAAAAAGGAAAAGACAATTGAAAAAAATCACAACAAGGACAAAATGAAATAAAAACAAAAAAAAGGAAAGAAAAAGAAAAAACAAGCAAACAAAACAAAAGCAAAAGCAAAAACAGCTAGTATTTTTATTTGTCCATGAACCAATCAACTTCTCTAGTTTGCACTCAAATACACATGAAGAACAGGAAAGAAAGAAAAAAAATTTAAAAGTAAAAAATCCTTAATGAAAACTTGGAATTATGGTCACTGAGGTTCTCTGTACACTTTGGGAGCAGATGTTCACCGTCCACCTGAGTTTTGTTAGCAGAGTCTCTCAGACTGTAATTATGTGATCTTAAGTAGAAGACTGGATGTCCTCGTACTCCTGGGCTTTCTAGGTGGAGATTTCCAAGAAGAGATCAGATTAAGAAATGCCCTGAGGGGCTAGTCTTTGCCAGCCTCTTTGGGGATCTGAAACTCAGGAGTCTTAAGGCTTTTATGCTCAGAGGGATTGAAATGCTTTCAATGCTCCCTCTGCTTATGGCACTCCAGGTCCTCCAGGATTTTTGTATTCAGACTGAGGTCTTGTAGAGTTTAGCTTGTCATGTGAACCTGCTGGTTGGGGTGCGGGTGAACGGAGTTAAGCAAGGCTCCTCTGTACTCCACAAACCTGAATCCCTCTAATCAAAGTGAAGACAGGGCCTGTCCCATACCTCTTCTTCCTGGTTCAGCCTATGAACTGAGGCTAGCTCCTGGCACAATTATGGAGTATCCTGCTCTTAACTGCTGATTTGTCCTCGCTGGGCAGTCTGTTCCAAAAGACTCCTCTGATTTTCACTTTTATGCAGGCTGTTGAGACTCTCTTCTCCACTTATGCAATGGAGGTGCAGCAGGGATATCTGTAGTTGAGCCCAAGGCATGATTCCTTATAGAACTCGGGTTCTCTGTGGCAGATTGAATTGCAAGTTAGGGATTGGATCCTCCCCTACTCCCTTGCTGATTGGGAGCAATGGTGGTTACAGCTGCAGCTGCTGTGTCCCAGCTGGGATGGATATAATCCCTCTTTTCCACTTGCTGCACCCAAATCTCTGATCATCCAAAAAACTCCCCTAACTAGCAGTGTGTTCTGGTGATGACTTTCTCCAAAATACACACAGACGCAATGGAGCTGTTCTGGAGCTTTTTTCATCCAGTCACAGAGCCAAATGAGAAAGAGCCTTCCTGCAGCTTACCATCTTGGAAATCCTCATTCATTGAATCTTGACTTTATTTTTTTCTCTTTGTGAGTCTTGTTGAGCAAGTCATTGCTGACTCCTACATGCTGGACTGTTTCTCCTAATTTTTCTTCTAGCAGTTGTATGGTAACTGGTTTAACTCCTAGTTTCTTGATCCACTTCAATTTTATTTTTGTTGAAGGTGAGAGATAAGGATCTAATTTCCACTTTGAGAATTCTTTGTAATACTGATTTTTGTTCATGAATACTGCAAGCTTGCTCTTATTGTGAAATGTTATTTCCCCCTTTGAATTTGAAGCTGAGTTTTGCTGGGTGTAGTATTCTTGACCGCAGGTTGTGTTCATTCAGAAATTGACATGTGTCCTTCCAGGATCATCTTGCTTCTAGGGTCTGAGTTGAAAGGTCAGTGGTGATCCTTTTTCCGTAACCTATTTCCCTTTCCATTTTTTGTTGTATCTTTCAATATTATAGTATCATCACTGAGAGTTTTGTGGAACTGCCAATACATGCAAAACTAAACATTGAATGAATGATAAAACCAACTAAGCATACTTTATTTGGGGAGATTAGATTTATATGTGTGAAACATTTAATTATCATGGCATTGACAAGGATTGTGGAGAGTTTCAGACTTTCCCTTACTTGAAAACTTACAAATAGGACTGTCACATGAATGCTGGGAAAAGACATGAGACTTACGTCAGAGAACAAAGACTTCATTACAGAACAGCAAGTAACATGAACATTTTCATAATTGAGTCAGTTTCCCTAAGATTCACAGAAGTTATAAAGATGGGCCTAATGAATGATGCATTCTCTCTGAATTTTCTGATAGGAGGGGAACTCTGTTTAAGGAATCTGATGTATTTTATAATGGTAGTAAGCATGCCTGCCCTTTGTTCTAGAAGGAAACATGACCTTATCTTCTGTGGCTTTATAGTGAACAGTAAAGAGATGGTGATAATTGGAAGTCATTATCAATGCTCACAAGATATGCAGGAATGCAATAAACTCCTGGGAAGTTGTCTTTGGGCAGACAACATCTCTCAATGTGAGTCAATTAGGCAGTACTCCTTAGAGAAATTCAGGTAAGGGAATGAGGAACTTGATCTTCAGACCAAACTCACACTACCTTAATTAATTCAGAAAGGTTTTACAGACAATGTTAAAACTGAAGCATTTTTGAAACACTGGACACAATGGCATATGCCTGTAATCCCAATGATTCAGGAGGCTGAGGCAAGAGGATGGTATATTTGAAGCCAGCCTCAGCAACTTAGTGAGGTTCTGTCTCAAAATAAAAAAATTAAAATGAAAGAAGCCTGGGTAGGTGTGTAACTAGTACTAGAGCAGCCCTGCATTCAATCTCCCATGCCTTAAAATAAAAGATAAAATGAATTATTCAAAAGAAGTACAGCATTTAGAAGGATAAAAAAGAGAGCAATGGGAATTACTGTGTTTTGAAGTACTCAAGACTACTGTTGTAACGATGCATTGGTTCAGTGGATCAGCTGTTCAGTGTCTGCAACATTTGTGATTGTTTAATGTCAATGCTGTACTGATAATTTAGAATTTTAAATGGTGTTAATCATGTATGAGAATAACATAATCTTCCTGTTGCAGTTGGTTACCTTTAGGGATACCAGATGAAGTCCTCTAGTTTTATTTGATTAAATCTGCTATCCCAACCTTCCATATAGTAATCCTAAATTTCTTTCATCCAGGAGCTCAAATCTAACCTGGCATTTAGTCTTGTAGGTAGAGGGGAGTCATTAAAGGTACTTGGATGAAGAGTTACATAAAAAGAATGGTGTTTTAGGAGAGTAAAAAAATAATGTTGTGCTGGAATAGATGATGAATCAGAGCTTCCTGATTACACAGAAAACTTTTCTATCTCTGGCTTGGAACAGGAGAGGAGAACATGAATCCTAAGTTCAAGAGATGAGTGATCTAAGGTTGAGTTTCATGAAAACAGAGAATAGATTCTGTGAGTATGGCATAAATGACATGTAAGGAAGGCATGGCTCAGTGTCCTCAGAGCTGGGACATGACATGAGTGACCTAAAGTTGTTCTGAGTGGTAAGTGGGTTGAGTGTACCTGTGACCCACCTGACTGGTGAAGAAGATAGACAGCTGGTTTTATCTCCCTCAGTTTTCTGAAGAGCCAGAGAATGGAAAATTTTTACCAGAGAGGTCCATTAGGGATATAGGGTGTTAATATATTGTTTTATTTCTGTTAGAATGGAGGCAAAAAGATGAGTAGAAAGTTTTTAGAAATTAAAATATAGAATTAGATGAACTTCATTTTCATAAGGGTAGAGGGTTTTGGTTCCTTAGGATTAGTGAGGACAACTGAAGGAATAACACAGGGTTGGAAATTAGGCAGGGAAGCTGCATTAACAATAGGAGGTGGGAGGGGTTAGGTGGAAGTGATCTGCAGAAGAGCAGATCAGCAATGCTGTAGGGTAGGATACAAAGGCAAAGTGGCAAGGCCTCACTCACTATTAACATTTTAGAAAGAAAGTTAGTAAAGAACTAAAGTAAAATTGTCTACTCTGGGTTCCATTGAGGTCCCTTCAGGTGTCATTTGGACTTTTTAATGTCACCATTTGGAGAAAACATATAATCCTTGGTGGTAAATAGAAGGTCAAACAAAAAGTCAAGAAGAACAAATAAATTAACAAAATTTTTATTTTAATCTGGAGAATAAAATAAATCTGTTGACATATTCAATTTGCTTTATTTTTCACTTACATAAAGAAGAGGTACATATTAACATACTGATGGATATAATGGGAGAATTCTGGTATAACCCATAAAAGTTGTGAGGACAAAAAGAGGAAGGGAAGCATGAAAAGGTGATGTCAGGAAATTTTGGTTGAAGCAAATGCTTCAAAGTGAGGCATAAAATATAATCAAGTTTCAAAGGTGATATATGTTCTAACTTGAAAGCAAGATTGAATTTTGACCATTATATAGTATTAAATAATCAAATTACTCTACTGAGAACTGTTGTGAAACTTGAATAGAGCATAGGAATTTTTATTACCTGAGAAGTACCAGAAATATCAAAGAGCCTGCCTTAGTTTTCATCTAGGTATCAAGAAAGTGCTCCTCTATAGAACAGACTTTTACCCAGGCATAGTAGTGCACACCTGTTATCCTAGTGACTTGGGAGGCTGAGGCAGGAGGATCACAAGTTCAACAACTTAGTGAAAACCTGTCTCAAAATAAAATGTAAAAAGGGCTGGGGATGTGGCTCAGAGATTGAGTGCCTCTGGGTTCAATCCTCAGTACAAAAAAAAAAAAAAAAGAATAGACTTTTAGAGATTGTAGGAGATAGAAATAAATTTTCTTATGATTATATTTTATGAGTTATCAGTGTTGAACATAAGGATTGTCCAAAATTAATTTGGCAGGCTGAAAAGTTGAATCAAAGAAAGAATTGAGAGGTTTCTAGAGGTTTGATGGGCAAAACATATGGAATAAGAGTAACATTTGTTGAGTCAAGCACATAAAAAATCATGATTTAGTCAGATGAGGTGGCACATGCCTGTAATCCTAGCGGCTCCGGAGGCTGAGGCAGGAGGATAGAAAGTTCAAAGCCAGCCTCAGCAGCTTAGCAAGGCCCTAAACAACTTACAGAGACTCTGTCTCAAAAACAACAACAAAAAAACACAAACATATAAAGAAAAAAAGGAGTGGGGGTACTGGGGATGTGGCTCAATGGCTAAGTGCTCTATGTTCAATCCCTGGTACAAAAAAATTTTTTTAAGTGAGTGAAAAAGCAGGGATCCTCAAGCACACAAATACTTTCTGCAATGGACTGAATGTAGCCACCTAAAATTCTTATGGTGAAATCCTAAGCACCCACTGAAATGGTATTAGGAGGTGGGGCTTTGGGAGGTAATTAGGCCATGAGAGTAGGGTCATTGTGAATGGCACTAGTGCTCTTATGAAAGACACCTTGGAAGCTCTCTCATTCTCATTCTGTCATGAGGCCATAGGAAGAAGACAGCAGTTTGAATCTTGGAAAAGAGTCCTCATCAGGACTCAGCCATGCTGCACCATGATCTCAGACTCCCAACTCCCAGAATTATGAGAAAAAAATTTATGTTATTATTAGCCACATAATCCATATACAGTGCTATGGTACTTACAAGGCCCAAACTAAGATATTCTCCCAAGCTTCAACAGGTAGAACTTGATTCTTATAAAGAAAAAGAATTAACACAATTTGTTATCGCATATGACTTATTAGAATTCAAGACTCAAAATATACTGACTTGAACTCAAGTACATGTAATTAATCAAAATAAAAATTATAAAAATACTACTGGTCAACATATATTCTAGGCATAAGTGTATATAAAATTAAGGCAAGATCCTTTTTCCTCTATGTGTCATTTTTACTGAGGACTTTTTTTTTTGGAGAAATCATGCTTTAATAATGCTAGAAAAGGTATGTGTATGTCCTAAATAATCATTTTACATATAATAATGATAGTCCTTTAGATTATTTGTGTTTTATGGCAGATTTTCATACATTTCTATACATAATGGATTTTTTTTATTAGCAGAATATAGAAATACAGTTGAAGGGGAAACATTATCAAAACATTAGCAATCAATGGATATAAACTTTGTTATCGAGGGGAAAAACCAGATCATGGATAACTACCTTGGATTTTACCTGTTGCAGTTTCCCCCAGAAGAACTCATGCATTAAATGAGTAGTTCGTGGAGGAATGACATCGGCTTCTGGGATGGTTCCCCCATCTCCCCAATCTCCAGACTCCTATGAGTTCTTCATATACCCTCTGTCCTCCCCCTCCCTACACCTCCAAGTGTCCTATAGAGCCATCCCCCTAATGCTCTGAAAGTCATTCAATTTGCAGTTTTGTTAGGTTAGCCGTCAGTCCTACTGCTTCCCCATATATGCTAGCATCAACAGATGAGAGAAACCATTCGGCCTTTTAGTCTCTGAGATTGGGAGACTTCGCTAAGCATAATTCTATCCATCTCCATCCATTTGATTTGAAAAGCCATAATATCATCCTCTCTAATGGCTGAGTAGTATTCCATAGTATATATGTACCAAAGCTTTTGTATCCACTCGTCAAGTGAGGGGCATCTGGGTTGGTTCCATAACCTAGCTATAGTAAATTGAGCTGCTAAAAACATCGATGAAGCCACATCGCTATAATACGCTGATTCTAAGTCTTTTGGGAAAATTCCCAGGAGTGGGATAGCTGGGTCATAAGGTGGTTCCATCCTTAATTTTTTGAGGATTCTCCATACAGCTTTCCATAGTGGCTGAACAAGTTTGCAGTCCCACCAGCTTTACTGAGGACTTTACCAAATATATACGCATGGAGAAATCTTTAAAACGGTTCATGGAACAAACTAGAAAAGGTATTCCAATTATTTTGTCCTTAAAAATATTCTGTGTTTCTAGGACTGGAGCGATGGCTCAGTAGTTATAGCACTTGCCTGGCATGCACAAATACATGCGTTCAAACCCCAGCATCACATATACAATGAAGTGTCAGAGCAACGAAAACCACATGAAAAACTAAATAAAAATTGATTCTCTCTGTCTCTCTCTCACACTGTCTCTCTTTTTAAAAAAATATTCTGTATTTCTGACTTTTCTAAAATGCATATGTGTTACTTGTTAAATAAACATTAAAAAATTCCAGGTTTCTTCTCTAATATGAGGAATGAGGAGGTTTGCGGGTATGGGGGACTATGGACATGATGACATGCTGGGTCTCTACTGGGACGCTGCAACTACTACCAAGAAGACCAACTGCTCAGTGCCTTCCTTTCTCCAATGCCTTCTCTGGCTTCTAGAGAAATGAGTGCAGGAAAAGTTCTTGGTACGTTTCCCCTTTTCCGTGTGTTGACAGTGGTGACAAACAAGACTCTGCTTTAGCCACAGGGAAAAAAGAAGAGGACCAGCAAGAGAAAGGTCAAGCTGGGGAAGTCAGAAAACTAGGTCACAGTGGTTTGCCCAGACAGGTTGCAAGCAAGCCACCCACCAAGTAAGGCAGCAGCCAGTGCAGTGGTGTCTTAGAGAACACCAGTGCCACGGCCAGAGCACACAGGCTGCTTTGGTTGGCATCCAAACCCGGAGCATCTGTCACCAAGTCACTTATAATTAATTCTGACTTTAAATTAGCAGCTGTCTCAGGACATTTTGCTGGTGGGTGGGTTGGGGATGAAGATATATTTACAGTGTAATGGATTTGAGCTTGTCAGTTTTGGGGTGACCATGGCCTACAACGTTGCTCTCCTCTGAGGGTGGTTCTCATTTATAGCATTGGTAGTGACCTGGTTTTGACATTTTTGAATTTTTCTTTGCAAAAACTAGAGAAATATTTTAGTTCAGGATTTAGATAATCTAATTCTTCTAATTCCTCCTCCCTTGTCTCCTGCAGCTTGTATTCACATAATTTGAAGAAGCTCTGCTTTGATTTGAAAAATTCCTTGTCTAACCATTCTTCCAGTTTCCAAAGTACTGGATACTTTTTCCCTCTTCCTCACATCCCCCCTCAATCCACCATAGAGTGGAGCTAGGAGAGCATTACTTAACTCACTGGTCCGCAACTACAAAGGAAGATTCCAGCAGTCACAGTGAGTGGCCACTGATGTAAATCTGCATTCTGAAGAGATGATGCTAACTTACTCTCCTGTCCCCAAGCACAAATGATATCTAATATTGTGTATTCAGCAGTAACTTGCTGAATTAGATATAGTGCATTTTATTTAATCTCTAGAAAATTATTTGAACTGAACACAGTAGTGTCTAATTTGTCCAGCAACAATAAACAGAGTTGCTTTGTACTTTTCCAGATGATGATAGTGATAGGAGTTAGTATATATGGAGCTAGCACTTTGCTAGATACAGTTGAAGTTGGCAGCCTCTAAAATGGCCCCCTAAAATCCCCCCTTTCTGGAATTCATGCCTTTTGTGGTCCTGTCCCCTTGAGTGACTATGAGAGTCAGTAACTATGAGATGGTAGCTGATGTTGTTAGCCATAAGTTTGGGGATAATTTGTTACACAGCAATCAATAACTGATACAACTTTAGATACCTTTGTTCATCCTTATAATCATACAATGAATAAGTATTGTTTCAGTATTCATGTGAGTCTTTGTGGCATTGCCTCAGCCCCCAGGACTGCTCCTTCTTCTCTGCCACCTCCTGAGGGAGGCAGTACTCAAGGAAACAGTTTTCCTCTCTCTGCCCCCATCCTGCTGCCCTCTTTGCAGTCAGCCCCATTTTGTTCTTGACTATCTCCCCCTCCCCACCTTGCAGTAATCAGGAATTCAGGAGAAAGCACTATCTTTCTCCTGTTGAGTTGTTAAACAACCAAATGCATCTTTAAGTAGTTGCTAGATTAAGATCCTCCCTCCAGACCTTGCTAGAGTTCTGCATATCCTTTCCTGACAAGAAAGGCATTCAACTGTTTCTTTTATAACAGTTTTATAGCTTTCATGGCTTTGTTATTGTTCTCCATCATCTTGAAACATTTTCTTTGCTACCTGGGATGGATTATATACTATATATGAAAAATAAAAATAGACTAACTCTGTGTTTGGTCTGAAAGTCACTTTCTGGTGCATGGATTTGGTGACTGTCTTAGCACAAGTTTGTCAGCTTTGTTTTCCATGACTAAGGCCATCAAAAGTTAACTTTTACCCAGGTTGGATACTATGCTGTTTTTCATTTCATTTGATACTGTTTTAAAAAATGGATAATCCCTTTTCATTTTATTCCTGAATAACCCCAGCAACCTTCAACTATTCTTGTCCACATTCCATTCTTCCAGGCTAGCCCCTCCCTGGACAGCAGCTGAGCATTTCTAGAACCCAAGTTACATCATGTTATAACCATATCTTCATGAAGCCATCTGAGGACTCTCCTTGGGTTTAAATATTAATTGCTGAAATAAATGAAAATGAATGTTTAGAGTGCAGAATTAGCAAATTAAATATGGACTTTGCCCTTTATAATTATCAAATAGGTTTATGATTATTATCCCAATAATCCTAATTTATATTAAGCTATATTCAAGTAAGAAAATGAGTAGGAAAAATTGCGTGGTTTCAAAATGAATACTAACTTCTGATGTAATGAAAATAATTTAAATGTAATTTAGGTACTTTGAACTAATATCGTAGGTTGTTCAAGGTATATAGTAATGATGGAAATAACTGTCGTGGTGGTAATAGTAGGTAGTGAGACATGAGTTGTGATAAGCATCTTATACACATTGCCTCTTAATCAAAACAACAAAATAACAACAATAACAACAACTCTACAGTGTAGGTACTAATGCCAGCCTATAGTCTATTGCCGTATCTTATTTTCAGAAATTAGCTTAATACTTTTTTTTTTCAAATTCTAAGTTATTCTCAGTACTGCTTTTATCAGTCAATAAATATTTCATGCTTCTTGCTTTGTAAGAGAATAGGCATGTGCATTACAGCAGTTTAAGGAAATGAAATATTTTCTATCATGAAATATTGTACTTCTCAAAATCAAGATTTATTATAGCTGCTCGAAGCTTCCACCTGGGGGAATTTTCTGTCATACAAGTGAAAGAACTTCTATTTGTTCTGCCTAGTTTAGCTTTTCTCTCTTCTTTGCTGGATAAAATAAAATGATGTGGCAAAAGGAGACATTAATATCCACAAATCCATCTCCCTACAAGTGAAAATCAGTAGCTTTTATGATTCCTTTGGCAAGGGACTCCTTATAGAAGGAAGTAGCAATTATAAATAATACCATAGCTGTGGTTGTAGTAAAAGTAGTCTATTTGTCTTAACATATTTTATAAACTTTCATTTTACTAAGTGAATCAAGCTAGAATAAGGTTCATAGTGTCTTTATTATGCTTGTGTAGAGATACATTAGGAAGAAAAAAATCTAAGTAAATTTTTATTAATATGTACCATAATGTATATTCAATATTTGTCAAGTTATAATGTTCTTAAAATTCCTAAATACCTATTATTTCCAAAATTGTTGTTTAATTTAGAAAAAGGACTTAGAGAAACAATTTTAGATTAAAAAAACAGCTAAAATGTAAACAGGCACCAATTTCTTGTAAATGCTTACTTTTGAATTTGTGATCAAATAAAAACCAATCCTCCCAAATGCATTCTTAAAAAACAAGTTTCATAGAGGTAGAGAATAGAATAGTAATTGCCAGTGGCCAGGGAAGGTAGAAAGGGTGATAGAGAAAAGTTGGCTAAGGGGTGCAAAGTCACAGTTAGATAGGAGGAATACACTCTAGTTTAAATAGTAGGGTGACCACAAAAACTTATTGAATATTTCAAAATATCTAGAAGAGATATTATTTTCAACATAAAGAATATTTTCAACACAAAGAAATAATAAATGATTGAGATGCTAATTTCTTTTTTTTAATTTGTTGAATATGGACTTATAATTAAGGGGGAATCATTATCAAACAATCAAGAACAAATGTATATTCACATAGCAAGCCAATGTTGATGCCATTCCATGGATTCTCCCCTTGGGTTCCCCATGGTTCCATGTTTCCCCCAATTAAACCCTGCGTTAAATAGAATTCTCGTGGAGGTCGGAGGTTTCCCTCTGAGCTGATTCCACCATACTCCCTCCCTCCAGTCTCCTTGATAGCCTTCCTATTCCCTCCTCCCTCCCTGCCTCCTTCCATACATCTCCCAGCATCCTAGGCAAGGTTTCCCCCTGTTTGTGTAAAAATTCATACATTTTGAGGTTATTATTAGCTTAGCCATCTATCATACTGTTTCCACTTGTATTCTAGCTTCCACAAATGAGAGAAAATATTTGGCCCTTGAGTCTCTGAGACTGGGATATTTTACTTAGCATAATTTTTTCCATCTCCATCCATTTGGCTGCAAAAGCCATAATATCGTTTTCTCTAATAGCTGAGTAGTATTCCATTGTATATATGTACCAAAGTTTTTGAATCCACTCATTGAGTGAGGGGCATCTGGCTTGGTTCCATAATTTAGCTATAGTAAATTAAGCTGCTATAAACATTGATGAAGCCATATCTTTATAATATGCTGATTCTAACTCTTTTGGGAAAAACACCCAGGAGTGGAAAGCTGGATCATGAGGTGGTTCCAGCCCTAATTTTTTGAGGAGTCTCCACACTGCTTTCCAGAGTGAAAGTGAATCAGTTTTCAGTCAAACCAGCAATGTAAATTCTATATGAGTCAATACATTATTTGTGTTTGAGTGTGCTATTTAAAAGTAATTTGGAATAAAAATGGAGTTTTTGAGGATTGCTGATGCATTTTTAAAAGTCAAGATCAAGGTTAATCATACTGTTGTTAGAAGTTGCATCATATCAAGTCAAAGAACGAACTCTAATTGATGAGAACAAAAATAATGAGACACCAACTAGCTCAGTTGTTTTATATAACTTGTAAGGATAAAAGCCTATAGTAGTCTTTGTTTCTATGTGTAATTGTTCATTTGCCCCATTACTTGAAATGTTTGTAATTATTTTCAAATAATTACTTCATTTTATTTAAACTGATGTCAGGCAGTGATTCAAAGAAGTAAGTAATTCTAATAAATAAGCAGTTCTTCATAATTTTTGACTGTTCGTAATGCTCTAATGAAAGGTAGCAAATCACAAAACTCAAACTCCACAACCCTTTCCAGTCTTGGTGGCTTAGTGTTGTCAACATGAAATCAATGAAATTTAAGCATATAAATTGGTTTCCAAATTGGTTTCCTCCTGCACTACCCATGTTTTCTGTTTTTTATTCATAAGTAAGTCCCTCTCCTAAACTTGAGGCATGGTACCTTAGTTCCAATTTGGATTCAACCTGCATCCTTATTCCTCACCTGGAGCCACATTTTGTTAGTTTGCTTTACGATGTGTCTTACTTCCTGTTTCCCTCACTTTCATCATGTTAGTTTAGGATCTTATCAAGCCAGAATGTTCTCATCATTTTGCATAAATATTTTTAGTACTACCTCGTCACAGATAGGATAGATTACAAAATTTTTAGCCTGATATTCAAGTTATTTCCCAGCGGAAACTAATATAAAGATAGTCTATCTAATTTTCCTGTCATTTCTTTGATATTGTATTCCAACCAACTTTATCTTCAGTTGTCTTGGAAAATGAAATTCCATTCCTGCCTGTGTATTTTGGCTTCCAAGGTTCTCACTGCTTCCATCCACCAATGACTGTCCCCACTGAGGCCTCCTAGCCATCTCAGGTCACCCCAGTTCACAGCAGTTAGTCCTGCATTTGAAGTCTGCTTGTTATTCCCAACTTCACTGTAACTGTGTTCCTCTTCAGAACAAGACCGTACATATGTTTCTCTTGTCTGTCTTTTGAGCATAGTTTAGAGACCATTAGATATCTAATTGTTTTTTTTAAGAACACAAATGACAGTACTTAAGAGAATTCAATATACTGATTTTATTATTCCAAAACATGGTGACACTTTTCTTAGACCCCAGGCAACTTGGACTCTGAGATTTGTGGGTCATAGTACTCAAAGTTTATGAAGGTTTTTGTTAATGGAACATATCAATAGGGAGTTACAGACCCATTATTATTTCTACTGGCTCAGTAAATGAATTGTAAGGATAATGCTGTTTTGGTTGAATATGTATATGGAACTGATTAATCCACAACTGGCAAAAGTTCAGATGCTTTAGAAGAACCAAATTTGGGATAAGTCTGTCATGAAAGCCAAATTAATGAATTTAATTTAGGTGTTTATTTTACACCTGCAAATAGTGGCATTGAATTTATTTTCCTGGACCTTTGTCTATGGTTGGGATATTCTGGTACCTACTAATAAAAAAGTAGCCCTTCCAGATGTCTCTATAAATTATCTAAATGTCTCTCAAATTTTCTATTTATTTCCTGTACTACCCCTTTTTGAATTTTATGTTTTAATTTTTTTCTGCTTTCATATCTTTTATTGGTGCATTATAGCTGCATAATGATAGGATTTGTTGTTACTTATTTGTACATGCACATTATATAACAATATAATTCAACCAATATCTTTCCGCAGTATTTCCCCTTTTCCTCTTCTCCTTCCTCCTCCTATTCCCTTTTCTCTCCTGATCTCCCTTCTATTTTCATGATATGCCCCTGCCACCTTTCTTTTTCTTTTTCTTTTTTTTCTCTAGCTTCCACATGTGACCATGTGACCCTTGGCATTCCAAATTTGGCTTATTTCACTTAACATAATATTCTCAAGTCCATCCATTTTCCTGCAAATGACATAATTTCATTTTTCTTTATGGCTGAATGAAACTCCTTGGGTATGTTTACCACATTTTCTTTATCCGTTAATCTGTTGATGGACACTAGGCTGATTCCATAGTTTGGGTATTGTGAATTGAGCATCTATAAACATGGGTTAGCATGTATCTTTACAGTATAATAACTAATTCTTTGTGATAAATATCAAAAAGTGGTATAGCTGGGTCATGTGGTAGTTCAATTTCTAGTCTAGACTACTTGTTACTGCATAAATTATTTGAAACCTGTATCTGGTCTTGACGTAGAAAATACAGTCATTGTTTGTGCTGATTCAAAGGGAGCCATATGTACCAGATAGTCAGTTGACTAAAAGAGAAAATTAAAAATATATATGTTTTAAAATAGGCCTAACTTTAACTAAAACTGAGAATATTTAGACCTAAAAGAAAGGAGAAATAGAAAATTCCTTTTGACTCATAGATTGTATTGGTTAAGAATGTCTCATTCCAATAAGTTTAAGTTCTTATTAATTGTTGAACTTGGACAATCTGAGGTAGTCACAAAATAAGTTAGTAAAAATATCACAATTTTCCTAAATAGAAAAGTAGGTTAAATGTATAGATTAAAACATAGAGTTTCTATTGCTCCACAAGCTGTAGATTTATTTTAGAAGGTTTTCTCTGAATGGCTAATGGATTCAGGTGGGATGGAGGGGAGTTCTTAGAAGACAAATTTACTTGTACTATAGGTCTAATCTATCAAGTCATAGATATATAGCCATGTAATAGCTATCTAACTTCTTAAAATGTATCCTTATTTATATATCCTTCTGACAGCTCCTTCATAGTATAATAATAAGGATTAAATGAAGTAATTATATGCAAATAACATCACACTGTGCCTGGCACCTGAGTACTTAATAGTATTATTTTCCTTTTTCCTTGGTAATGAAAAATGATCTAATTATAAATTTGTATTTTTATAAGTCAGAATTTTATTGTTTCTAAGGACTAGATATTTTAATTATTTGTAGCAAAATAATAAATACATGACCATTTGTTCCCTAATATGCCTTTCAAATCAAATGTAATATAAACTATATATGTAATTTAAGATTTTCTAGTAATTGTATTTAAAAAAACAAAGAAGGAAAAATAATTTTAATAATATATTTTAGTTAGGCCAATATTTCTAAAATATTATTTTAACATTTAGTTAATGTGAAACATTATTAAAGGAGATATTGTGCATTCTTTTAAAATTTCCACTAAGTCTTTGAAATTCACATGGGTTTCATTCACACTTATAGCACATCTCAATTGAGACTAGCCACATTTGTTCTCAATAGCCACTTGTGACTGGCGGTTGATACTCTGGGGATTGTAGACCTGGATACTTTCTGTGGAAGAAAAAGAGAAGATGGCAGATCTCTGAAAGACTGAAGACTTACCTGAAAAGGGTTGCTTTCTGCTGACAGGAAAGTGTTCATCCTGGCAAACATTAAGACAGTGTTAAATGAATTGGTATTCATCAGGAATCTTAACTTCAAGCAATAGAACCACTTCTGGTTAAATTAAACAGAAGTGAACTTTTTTTAGGTGCCCAGATCCCACCCCAGCCCTGCGCATGCCCAGGTCATTGACTGTGCCCAGGCAGGCCACAGGACACCTCCAAAGAACCTGCATTTTGACCCTGACCCATGGCCCAGTGTGTCCATGACTGTCCTGGTCCAAGCAGGTATGTGGGACACCCCAAGACTTCAGCCCTGAATCCAGTCTGCACTCTGCTACTGAGCATGTACAGGACTCTAGCCTCATGCCCAGACTCCAACCTGCCACTATGCGTGCTGAGGACTCCAGCACCTGCAGTTGCACAGGACACACCAGGACCCCTAGCCAGAACACAGCCCAGCTGTTGCACACACCCAGCAGGTCCAGATATAGTGGGCCCATCCCTGCCACCAAGGATCCCAGGTCCCAGTGTGGCACAAAGTTCTGGTCCACCGCATGTCTCTGGGACCCTAGGACCCAGTAATGAATCCTTACCATGAAGCTTCAACAACCCAGCAGGCTGCCCAGCAACCCAACCAAGTTCCAAATCCAAGACCTGGAAACTAGATCCAAAAGGTGCAATGAAAGGAGGCTTTAGGCAGAAGCAGCTATCTGGTAGAAGGCTATCATCAGGGAGGATTATCCGACTCAAACTTTTGACCTGCAAGGAAGATACAATCAGAGACTTGCATTGCTTCCACACAGGGAACTTTAATTCAAAGACCCAGAAGAAGTTTTTCAGACATGAGGAATAAAACTAGAAAAGGTTCACAGAAAACCCACAACTCCTGAACCAAGGAACCCATAGACAAGGAGTGGAATGAAAGCCTAGAAAAAATTATCAATGATCTGATTACTAAAAGGAAAAAATGAACTAAAAGAGGATTTAATGAAGGAACTAAGTGAGAAAACTCAAGAGATGAAAACCTATTATCAAAGAAATAGACATTGGAAAAGGAAATAATGAAGTTAAAATCTGCAGTCAATCACATCAGAGGAACAACAGAAGATTTTAATAATAGAATAACTTATATGGAAAACAGAACCTCAGTCTTGAAGAAAGAACTTCCAACAATGAGGATAGACTGAGTAAGCTTGAATTGAATGCCTGGATGACAAAAACAAAACAAAAAAACCTCACAAAGCAGTAGCAGAATTTTCAAAATGTCTGGACTGAAATCAGAAGAAAACAGTCTAAGAGTATTTGAGATACAAGAATAAATGGAAAAGAAAACAAATGGTATAAAGGACATTCTCAATGAAATAATTAAAGAAAAATTTTTGCATATCAGAATAGAGTCAGAAATGTTCTTCTAGGAAGTGCACATGACATCCAATAGTCCTAATCAAATGAGAAGCTCACCAAGACATATCTTATTCAAAATATATAAAAGGGAATTCAAGGAAAGAATATTGAAAGTGGCAAGGGAGAAACACCAACTCATATTCAGAGGCAAAGCAACAGGAATCACATCTGATTTTTCAGCTCAGATTCTAGAAGCAAGAAGATGCTGGAAGGAGATCTTTGAATGTCTGAATGACCACAACATGCAGCCTAGAACAGTATACCCAGCAAAAGTCAGCTTTCAATTCAATGGGGAAATGCGAATATTTCTCCATAAGATCAAACTTGCAGCATTCATGAACAGAAAACCAGCATTACAAAGAATTCTCAAAGATAAATTCCAAAGAACAAAACAACAAATGATCCTCAAAACTGACAAAGGAAATTCAATAAGAGTACACCCTACCAATATACAACCAAGACGGCACAAAACTTGCCAATAAAACACGATGACTATGAACCACAACCACATTAAATCTCCTAACACTGAATGTGAATGGTCTTAATGCACCAATCAAAAGACACAGATTAGCAGATTGGATCAAAAAACAAAATCCAATAATATGCTGCTTACAGGAGACCCACCTTAAGCAAGTGACACCCACATTTTACCACCAGATTGAGGGTGAAAGGATGGAAAATTATTGGCCAGATGCATGGCTCAAGAAAACAAGCTGGTGTTGCAATATTTATATCCAACAAAGTAGATTTCAAACATAAAATAATCAGAAGAGATAAGGAAGGCCACTACATCCTAGTAAAGGGAACAATAAAAAAAGAAGATATAATCAAAGTAAATATATACTCTCTAAATACCAATGCTCATAACTATGTGGATAAGTTACTCCATTACATAAAACCTCTTGTGGACCTCAACATGATAATACTGTAAGACTTTAATGCTCCTCTATCACCATTAGACAGATTGTCAAAAAAAATAATAATAAAGAGATCTCCAGCCTAAACAACTCCATAAATAAAATGTACCTAGCAGAAATCTATAGAATTTTCTGCCCCAATTTGGCTGAATATACCTTCTTCTCAGTAGTGCATGGATCCATCTCCAAAATAGATCATATTCTAGTTCACAGAGGAAATCTCAGTAAACATAAAAAAGCAGATATTATTCCATGTATCCTATCAGACTACAGTGCCATGACTCTAGCAATTAACAGCAAACATTACAGCAGAAAACACACATATACATGGAGATTGAATAATGTCATATTAAATGAAGAATGGATCCAAGAAGACATAAGAGCAGAAATGAAAAAATTCTTGGATGCAAATGAGAATGAAGACATGACATATTAAAACCTTTGGGAGAGCATGAAAACATTATTTTTCTTCTTTTTTAAAGAGTGGGGAACAGTAAAAGAGAAAGAATTAATTCGATTTCCTGTTTTTAATCTGGTTTTTGTTGCTTGGACACTTAGTGTGTATGTGGTGCTAGAATTTGAACCAGCATCCTTGTACATGGCAGGCAAGTGCTGTAACCACTGAGCTACTACTCCAGCCCCATTAAAACATTCATAATGGGAAAATTTATGGCACTTAGCGCCTACATTAAAAAATCAGGAGAGATCTTGAATAAGAAAGCTTATGCTCCACCTAAAATCCCTACAAAAGGAAGAATAGTCTAATCCCAAAGCCCACAGAAGACAGGAAATAATCAAGATCAGAGCTTAAATCAATGAAATTGAAAACAAAATAAAAATAAAGAATCAATGAAACATAGAGCTGGTTCTTCAAAAAATTAAATTTGACCGACCCCTAGCCAATCTCATCAAAAGAAGGAGGTAAATGAAGCAAACCAACAAAATCACTAAGGAAAAGGGAACAATCACCATTGACCCCATGGAAATCCAACAAATAATGAGAACATATTTTGAAAAATTATATTCCTCTAAATTAGATAAACTGGAAGACATGGACAAATTTCTAGACACATACAACATCTCCAAATTGACACAGGATGAAATTGACATCCTAAAAAACCCCAATAAGAGGCACTGATATCCATACAGTAATTAAAAACCTTCCAAAGAAGAAAAGCCCAGAACCTGATGGGGAGGAGCTAACATGTCTTCTTATTAAGCTACTCCAAGAAATTGAAAAGGAGAGAATTCTCCCAAAAATTTTTTTTAGGCAACCATAACCCTGATACCAAAACCCAACAAAGACACATAAAAAAAAAAAGGAAAGAAAACTAGACAAATATCCCCACTGAACATCAATGCAAAAATTCTTAATAAAGTTTTAGCAAACCGCATTTCATAAAAACCTCAAGAAGATAATTTATCATGATCAAGTGGGCTTCATTTCAGGTATGGAAGCCTGGTTCAACATATGATAATCAATAAATGTGATTCATCACTTAAACAGAATTAAGGACAAAAATAATATCATCTCAATTGATGCAGAAAAGTCCTTTGATAAAATCCAGTACCCATTTATGCTTAAAACCCTAGAAATCATAGGAATCAAAGGAACTTAACTACATAAAGGCTATGTATGCCAAACCCACAATAGACAAAATGTTACTATGCAAGAAAGACAAAACAAGATGCTTTGCAATACCAGATCTAAAATTATACTATAGAGCTGTAGTATCAAAAACAGCAAGGTATTGGTATCATAGTAGGAATGAAGCCAAATGGAATAGAAAAGAAGACTCTGAGTCAAAATCCACAAATATTTAAACATCTCTTGACAAAGGGTGTCAAAATATAACATGGAGGAAAGACAGCCAATTCAACAAACGGTGCTGGACAAACTGGACAGGATGTGCTGGAAGTTGAAATTAGATCCTTATCTCTCACCTTGCACAAAAATCAAATCAAAATGGATTGAGCAACTAGGAGTTAAACCAGCTACCATGCAACTACCAGAAGAAAAATTAGGACCGACACTCTAATATATGGGAATAGACAAGAGCTTTCTCAACAAGATTCCAAAGTGAAAGAATTAAAGTCAAGAATAGATGAGTGGGATGGCATTAAACTAAAAATCTTTTGCTCGATCAAGAAATTGGTCAAAATTCCCAATAAAGAGCTTACAGAATGGAAGACAATCATGCCCTGTGATTCCTTTGACAAGAGGTTAATATCCAAAATTTACAAAGAACTCAAAAAATTTAATATCAAAATCACAAACAATCCAATGAATAAGTGGTCTAGAGAGCTGAATAGAAATTTTCAACAAAGCAAAATGAGCAAGCCAATGAACACATGAGAAAGGGCTCAAAATCACTAGTAATCAGAGAAATGCAAATCAAATCGACATTAAGATTTCAAAGACTGGCAAAGAAGAAGGATATAAACAGTAATAGCTGCCAGTGGGGTTGTGGTGAGATAGGAACACCAGCACACTGTAGGTGGAATTGCAGGCTGGTACAGCTGTTCTGGAAAGCAGTGTGGATACTGCTCAAGAAGTTAGGTTAAGGGGCTGGGGATTTAGCTCAGTGGCAGGACGCTTGCTTAGCATGTGCAAGGCCCTGAGTTTGGTCCTCAGCCCTAAAAAAAAAAAAAAAAAAAAAAAGTTAGGTTTGGATTCACTGTATGAACCAGCTATACCTCTCCTGAGTATTTTCCCAGAGGAGTTAGTATCGGCACGTTACAGTGACACAGCAAAATCTATGTTCACAGCAGCTCAATTTACAATAGCTAAATTATGAAACTTAGATGTCCCTCACTGGATGAATGAATCCTAAAGCTCTGGTATGTGTGTATACACACACACACACACACACACACACACACACACAATAGAGTTCTACTCAGCTATTAGAAACAACAATATTGTGACTTTTGAAGGTAAATGAATGGCAATGGAAGAAATCATGCTGAGTGAAATTCACCAAGACTCAAGGGTGGAATTTTTTCCTCATTTATGGAGGCTACAGCAAAACCCAGGCTTGCGTGAAAGGCTATGAAACCCATGTATTAGACCCAGCAAAGTTGCACAAAACATAATCTAGGGGAACCACAGACAGGTGATAGGGGGAGGGAAGGAGGACAGGGAGGGATCTGGGGAAATAATAAACAATGTAGCATACTCTTTACCCGCCACCCCAAAGAAACCAAATGATATTTATGTGATCATTTAATTCTGGAAAATTCACAATTTTATTCATATATACATAAATTATATATATAATATATAAAATTTATATGATATAAAAATATATATATATATACCTGTTATAGGTGGGAAACATGGAAGAATCAAGAGACTGGGTATGTGCAATGCAGGGGTAACTCCCAATTTGGATCAAATGTATATCATATTGTTATTTTATAAGCATTTGTGATTGTACAACTTAACTCCTTAATAAAAAAGACAAAGAAGTGAAGTTTTTAAAAGGCTCTTAGTTGGTTCACAAACCTCTGGGATTCTTGAGCAACTGGAGTTGGCATGTACAGAGTCTGAGGCATTGTACAAATCATTCTGTTGAACTTGTTCAGCAAGAGAGCATACGTGAGAATGAATGTCTCTGTTGCCCCAGGATCCATGCCAGACAGTGGTGATCATGTTAGAACTCTCCCATTGCTGCCACCACTGGAAAATCAATACAGCTACTTAATATACCACCGATATTAATGGGATAAAGGTTGAACATTCCCTGCTTCTTTGCACCCACAGCTGCTGCTGCTGCTTCTCCTCCTCCTCCTCCTCCTTGTTGTTCTTCTGCTTTTTGGTATTTGGAATTGAACCCTGGAGTGCTTAACTGCTGAGGCACATCCTCCACCATTTTTATATTTATTTTGAGAAAAGTTCTTGCTAAATTGCTTAGGGCCTCACTAAATTGCTGAGGCTGACCTTGAATTTGCGATGCTCCTGCCTCAGCCTACTGGGGTTACAGGCCTGTGGCACCTCATCTGGCTCATTACCCTTTACCCCCAGCTTCTAAACCAGTCTTGCATGGTGGAATTTTTTTTCCCCAGAATCTAGGTCATATGACCTAGCAACAAGAAAAACTGGGAGCTTTCAGTTCCAGGAGTGGGCAGTATGTTCTACCTCTCATCGGTGTTCATGAAGTAGGAAATTCCCCACATATGCCATCAGGTAGAGGATTCCTAAGTCCAAAAGGAAGACAAGGTCCACCTAACAAGTTTGGGTCTTCCAGCTATCTAGGAGGATGGGATGGGGCTTCTAAGGAAAACTTTTTAATTTTCTAAAAATCTAAAATTTAATTTAGAACTTAAATAACATTTAATAAAAAAACTTTTATATGTGAAACTTTTTCTTCCCAACATGAAAATCTCAATGGAATTTGTAGTACTCATATAATCTGTGACTTCAGTTCATGCCAGAAGTATAACATGAAGAAATTTACAAAAGTCATGGAAGAATGTATACTTGATCTTTGAGTTGTTTTTTTTTTCTTTTCTGGAAAGAAAGAATTTAGAAACCAAAGGATATTCCAAGAGCAAATACATAGAAGGAAATATTACCATTTTGATATTTAAAATGAATTAAATTCTAAGACAAAGTATATAGGAATTTGAGTAGGCCAATAAGCAAACCCTTATTCTCCAATTATGGAATTATTTGAGAAATAATTCTACAAATCTGGTAGGTGAAGGTGAAGAATATCATTCCTTTTAGTGCTGGCTTGAAGAATGGCTGAAATGAGAGGAATAAATGAGTTTGCTAGTGTTTTCCTGATAGAGATATACCTTGTGTTACTACCTTTCATTCGTTGGTTCAGGTGGTCAGTGAGGAATAGACTCCCAGTGTTTAAGAGACCTAATAAGTAGTCCCAGCAGCTCAAGAAGTTGAGGCAGGAGAACCACAAGTTCAAAGCCAGCCTCAGCAATTTAGGTCCTAAGCAACTTAGGGAAGCCCTGTCTCAAAATAAAAATAAAAAGGGTGGGGTTGTGGCTCAGTGGTTATGCACCTCTGGATTCAATCCCTGGTATAAAAAAAAAAGACATAAAAAGAAAGTCCATTTGATTTGGAATATTCTGGTCTCACAATTTCTTCCCATCAAATAGTGGGTGAGCGGTGGTTATTAGCCATAAGGGAGTGGTAGTGCAAAAGCCTTGGGGTTTCTTCTACTTGAAATCTTTCCATAGGGAACCATGTAGTATGAGGGATAAATATTCCTTATAACAATTCCATCTTTTTATTGCTTTAAATGATTTGGCTTTAAAATTGGGTTATTATTTCCTGGGGATATACCTATGGGCTCCACTTACCAAGATAATACTCTTACCTTCATGTAGCCATTCAGTCTGTTTGTAATGCCAATGGGGCTCCCTTTTGGAGTCTCCTAGGACAGGTAGACAGCAGTGCAGGCTTTGGTTTGGAGAGTGGTATGTTATTTAAGTTGACTCTAGGACCTTGCACTACCCAATGCTGAGAGCTCACCTCATTATATTCCTCCTCCTCAATATATCTAGACATGAACTCTCCAGAGGCTATGCAATAAGATTGCCTGACATCAAAAATATTTCCATAATGAAATGCCAACAATATAGAGGGGGCCTACTATGTCATTATCAAATGGCTAGGGAAAAATAGAAGTTCAAAGATTAAAATCACAAAGAAATTAAATTCCAGAACTTTCATTAAACTCCAAGACAATTAAATTCTCAAGTCAAATTCTCTTGTGCTGGTTACTTATTCATCCAACGAATTGAAGTTCGATTTTTTTTCTCCACCAATTCATATACAATAGGAATATTTTTAAAAACATGACCCCAAAAGCCCACTTGTTGGCTCTCTCTTTATATACCCATTCCAGGTCTAGAAACACTGAGCCATAATGCACTTCCCAACACAAGGGAAACCAACGTCCAGGGAAATGATGAACAGTAAGTGGTATCAGACAACTCTCAGTCACTCATACCTGTGGGTCTGAAGGGTGTTCAATAAGACACACTCCTCAAATCCTATGGCAAATTTTAAATACCCTGTGTCTAACACTGAATTCAAGGAATTAGCTAAATTAACTGTCCTAAATGCAGCAATATGGTTCCTTTGGATCAAATTCCCGCATGGCATTTAAGAACACTATTGTACCTCTGTGTGGAGTTGAATGTCCTAAGCCTCTTGTAAACCCCATAGAATATTTTGATGTAGGACACATTCTGATCAGTTAGAAGGTTCCTATACATCGTATAATCATATATTTTTGTAGTTTTATTTTGTAATTTGATAAATTTACATGGACATAGTCCAATATATAATCAAACAACTATTTTTGAAAAATTTTATACTTGTTTTGTGTTGTTCCCTTTTCCTTTTCTGTAGAGGTAGAAGTCAAATTCTGCAATATTTGAAATATTAATTTGTTGATAAGAAACCTAATGAGCATTTCAGAAATCACTCCCCATTGACTCACCATCCTCTCCTCTTGAAGGCAGAAGGAAATATCTGTTGCAGTTTATCCTCATGTATTTTGTTAAAAAAAATAGCTGATGAGTTCACACACTCATACTATCAAGAAGTGTACCTATCTCGAGAGGAATCCAAGTTGAAGGCCCTGAAGATTTGAATCTCTTCTCTGAACAGGTGTCAACCAATCTGGGGGCACATTTACAAATGGCATCCTGCTGTCAGCCCATGACACTGGGTTGTTTTTTCTAATCTTCATGGGAAAAGGTTTCATCCATTGGGATAATTGTAGCTTTTTAACACATTTCACTATAATTAGTGAATCTGCATGTCAGTGTTTTCTTGCATATTCCCTGATTGAATTGAAGACCATTTTAGTTCTCCCCATGACCCGTCAAAGATAAAGAATTTGTTTACTGTAAATTGCACACCACTCACTCCTATATGCCATCTGCCATACTTAACTGCACAGTGCTACAATTTTCTAATAATAGCTCTTTGAACTTAAGAAAAATAGTCAGAAGTGTTAATCAAATGTGCTAAGGGAGTATTTACCTCTCTCTATCAACCTTTTTCTTCTTGGTGTGACTTTAATTTTAATGTATTAAGATGACAGGTACTTCTATCAAATAGTGCACAGCCAAGCAGGGTTCAGAAAATCCCCTATGTGGCTGTCATCTAGCATAATCATGAGAGGTGCACTTATAAGAAAGGGCAGGAAGCTTCCTACTTCGGAAAGTAATTTAGAATTTTAACATTACTCTGAGATTCAGGTCACAGGTCAAGTTTGTGAAGAAGTTTTCCTCTGGAGATTCCTCACCTCCTTTTTTACTATTTTCTCCTCCCTCTTGCCTCCTTTATGAAGATTTTGGTAACCATGTAGTCTATATGGCATTTTCTTGACTTATTCTTTGCATTTTTGATTATTCCAAGAAGTCTGCTCACCTGCCATATTGGGAGGCGTAATAAACAAAGTTACTTTAATGTTTTATTAAGCAATAGACCTTGAATGTTAATGATCCTATAAAACAAGGACTTCTGTTGAAGAAATAAATTGCTGAGATTTATTCAGCAATAGTGACGTTGAGTAGAGGCTAGTGGGCTTTGATGGGTAGGAGTGCTCAGAGCTCCTTACAGTGTAAAATCTGTTCTCCAAGGAGGTATCTGTTCTGATGGAGTAAAAATAATTAACTTTTTATCACAAAAATTCAATGAAACAACAGCAACAGCAACAAGAGCCCCACTAAATGACTAAGTTACTACCCCTTTGCAAAGTATTGTCGACCGTTGCTCCCTGAGAGCTTTGTTTTCTCCTTAGGCTCTTAGAGGACACTGCATGATGGAGGAAAGCCAGCTGGCTGGACTTGAAGGGCAGGTTGAATCCCTCTTTTAACATTTAATATTTATGTTCTGAAATATATCCCCAAACATTTAAGGATATTGATGTTACTACTTTATTTTGTTATCTCTGAGTCATTGCGCTGCCAGAGCCCTCATTTAACTAACTGTGATGAAAGAGCATCATGGACAGTCTGTCCTGCAGAGGACAAGCTGTAAACTTTCCCTTTGAAATTTATCTTTTGTACTTTGATATTTTTGTTACCAAATGTACCCTGTGCTTCACAAGCTTGTGGATAAAACTGAATTGCATTTATATTTACGATCAAATTCCAGGGCTTTAAAATTTAAAACCTCACTCAGTCTACTAGCAAGTTCCCCTTCCCAATTTTTTCTAAGCCTCTCTGGGGATGGATGCTTATGTATAATCATGAGTCAGGAGTTTATTTTATTTTACTTTTTTAAAAAGAAGAAACAGAAAGTCAGAACTTTTGAGTAGATCCCACGGAATCTGAAACCCTGATAATATTATCTGACAGTTATATTCAATCAAGTGCTTCTGGGTGCATTGGAACCCAATCTCCTTCAGTCATAGCATCCTCAAGAGCCACAGGACCTTCACAGAGCTGTGTTCAATTTCTGTTTTCCTGGTCCTTATGCCTCCCTTGATGACCCTATTACTATGACCTCTGAAACACCCACTTCTTCATATCCCCACCCAGTGATGAGATTTCCTAAGTGAAGAGGTGCTCCTTTGCTGGACATCACTCAGAAGGGAGAGACTCAAAGCAAAACAACTTGGACCCCAGTTTTTGTTAGTTACCATGGGGCTCATTCTCTGGATGCCCTGTCAGTTAACTCAGGCTATTGTAACAAAGTGTCATAGACCTGGTAACTTATAAACAACAGAAATTTATTTGTCTTATTTCTGTAGAGTTTGAAAGTCTCTAATTAGGGTGCCAGCATAGTTGGCTTTTGTTGATAATTCTCTTTGAAGTTTCAAACTACTAACTTCTTTTTCTGTCCTTCTGTGGTAGAAAGAGGACTAGAGGACTCTCTGGTGTTCCTTTCATAAGGATACTAATTCCAAGATAATTCCTAAAGGCCCTGACTCCTGCTGTCATCTCATTGGGCGACAGGGACACAACCTATGGAGCACAAATATTCAGTCCATTATGAATGCACATACATGGAGTCATTTCTCCAGACAGCCACAGTACAGGAATGGCTGGGTAGGGGTATGTACCAAAATTAATCCAACAGGAGATCTATTACCACCTGGAACAAAGGTCCAAAGCCATTCTTTTTTATGACAAATTTTCAACCAGAATCCCTTTTTGTTCTTTATTGAAAACAAGGGATTTTATAATTTGAATTTTGATGTTCATAATAGTTTGATGACTGGAGAGAAGACTAACCATGGTGTAGGTTCTGTATGTTCCATGAGGCTCTTTTTTTCCCCATGTAAGTTTATGACATTAAATGCTATTTTGAGTGAGGGAGTTTTCCCACTTTCTTTCAGGGAAGGCATAACATCTTGTTTCTTTCACTGACTGTATCTGAGCACTGATTTTTACTCAAGCAAAAACTTCTTGTAAATTTTATATGATTTACGATTAAATGTTGTAGATACTGAGAATTAATGGTTTTGCTAAAGTATGCCAAACTAAATGCTATGTGAGAATACAACAGTGATGTGAGAGTTGAGGTGAAGATCCTACCATTTGAAGAATAGATATAGATAATAGTTTACTTTTTTCAAACTTGCAACAATATCATTAATTTAACCAGTGAAAAAATACATGAATTTAACTTATTAAAAGATTTGAAAATTATGTAGTTGGTTTCCCTGACTCTTTTTCCTCTTCTTCACAACCCACATTTTATGTTTTTATTCATAAATATCCATTTTAATTAGGCTAGGTCTTGGAGATACCTGGAAGAATTAGATACAATCCTTATTCTTAAGGAGTTCTTATCTACAGGAAACCAGGTAGGCCAAACATACACATACATTGCACATTATCAAGATCATGAAAAAGTATGAGATTATACCCTACTTTAATGCTTAGCAAATGATCCTTTGCTGTTTCATAGATGCTGGCAAAAGACGTAGATTCCTGTTTCAGAGAAAAGGATTTCATTACTCATGACAGAGAAGACAATATAAGCTTCCCATGGCTTTCTTCTCCAACCCTACCAAATTCCATGGGGGTAATGTTAAGTGGCTCAGGTACATATACTGGATTTTTACCACAGTTGGCATGACTCAAACTTAAGAAACTCACAGTATCATAAAGGAAGCTGCTAGCAAAATTGTCTAACCTTCACCTTGTTGGTTATATTAAGATAGGTTAGGAAAAATTTTGTTCTCTTCCTCCTCAGAAAGAGGAACATTGTCTTTGTTCTAAGGCCATTTGCTATACAAATATCCTAGGAAAGAATAGTTGAGAATAAAAGCTGTCAATGCCTTTGCTCAATGGTCAGAAGTGTAAGAGACCTGTGGAGAATGGTGTCCCCTCACTTAGTTTATGATAATAGAGTGTGATACATTCTGTAGAAGAGCTGTGCACAGAGGAGGGCATGACCATGTCATTCTTGAAGAGTCTAGGAGTGAGGGAATATACATTTTAACTTGATGTGAAGAGAAGGAAGGAAAATTCAAACAAAGGAAATTTCAAGAGCATGGAAATAGCTATTCTGCTCTAGGATTGCTCTCAGGTGTGTGAAGAGCTCTACCCACCGGCATTCAGCTATGCTGACTTCTGCAGGATAAGGGTGACCCATTGCTTCTATGGGCACAGTTGCTTTGAATGTAATGTGCCAGTTCCCTGGTATACCACCTAGGGATCTGTATCCCTTGCTAAATCCTAAAATTTTATACTACTACCGCTATCTCTCACCTTAAAGCTTCCTTGATGCCTTTATATGTTGGGTTTTGTCATTGTGACCAAAATACTCGATAAGAACAACTTAGAAGAGGAAAAGTTTATTTGGGGCTCCCAGTTTCAGAGGTCTCAGTTCGTAGATGGCTGACTCCATTGTCTGGACCCAAGGTGAGGCACTATGTCATGGGGTGGAAGAGAGAAGCTGCTCAGCTCATGGCAGCAAAGAAGCAGAAAGAGGATGTGGACAGGGCTGTGGGGAAGATGAACCCTTCTAGGGTACAAACCCTGTGACCCACCTCCTCCAGCCATTTCCCACCTGCCTACAATTACCACTCAGTCCATTCAAACTAAGACCAATTAGGTTACAGCTCTCATAATCTAATCATTTCACTTTGAAATATTCCTGCACTAACTGTAGTTTTTGAGGGACATCGTATATTTAAACCATTATAGTGGGCTTGAAGGAACATGTTGTCTTAGTGTTGGAGAACAAAATAATTTGTGCATTATAAGTTTACCTTTCTCCTTCTGTAGATTTATATTTATGATACAAGGATCCCAATGAATTAAATGGAATCAGAAACAGAATTTTATAGCTGAAATGTTCCTAGAGTCACCTAATTCTTTCTTTAATTTCTAATTTTTTACAGTTTGCTTTCTTATCAGACATTTTATGACTTACTAGTGTGTTCCATGCTGAGCATGCAAACATCAAGAACAGTGACTTCTTTCCTTAAGTTGCTTGCAGAATGTTAGGGATAAAGAGTAATGTTCAGTCAGCCACAGCTTATTAGGCTAAGTATTAAGACAAAAGGAACAGTAAGGTGCTGTGTTATTAAATCTAATTCGAGTAAGGGGACTGCAAATACATTTTCAGAGGAGATAATTCTTGAATTAAGCACTGAAGGATAGGAATGGGATGTCTAGGGAATGAATGGGTAGTGAGGAGTTCAGCATGAAGCTGTGACTTTCATGAATCTAGAGCTTTGTGTCATACCAAGGTGTCTCTGGATTTTATTCCAACTGGTAATAGGATACTTCTGAAGGATATTTATTAAAGAATTGATGTGACCAGATGTGTGTTTTAGAAAGATTATTTTGGCAGAAGTGTGGAGAATAGGTTAAAGGGAGAAATACTGGAGACATGGAGATCAATTAGGACATTGTTACAGTGACCTAAACAAGAGACTGATGTGTTGGGGTCCGACCTTTACTTTACCAGCTGCCCTGGATCTCGTTGCTGTTTGCATAAGCTCCTTCGGGAAGGGCTGCTAGATTGTACATTGTTAAGCTTGAAAAACAAGGTGTCGACATGGGCTTCAGATGTTTCTCATTGGTATCACCTGCCAATTATTCTAGATCCTTCAAGGGGTGCATGTAGAGGCTTATTGGTCAAACATGAGCCTCCGAAATCCAGGTGTGGCAATGAACGAACAAATGTAGACAGGCCTCGAGGGGGTAAGGGTGAAGGCCTTTAAAAAAGAGGCTCCAGCCAGCAGTAATGCACTCCTTTGGAAGAAGAGCTCTTGTACTTTCTGCTGGCTGTGCTGTCCCTGCTTCTTGGGGAGAGAGCTGTCATACTTTGCTGCTGGACGCGGTGTCCCTGCTCCTTTGGAGGATGAGCTCTTGTCAGCAGCCGAACCTGCCTATGCTTTGCTCCTGAACTTCCCAGCCTTCAGAACTGTGAGAAATTGCTGTCTATGTTTGTTCTGAAATAGAGTCTTGTAGCATTGCCTTGACTTGTTTGAGATTACTTAATGTTAGGCATTTTGTCGTAGCGGTACAAATGAACGTTGCCTTGAAAGAGAGATGTAAAGTATGGATACATAAAAAGGAGAAGTAAAGTTTGGACAAAGAAAGACCATTTCAGGTCTCTGGCCTGTGGTTTTTCTCATCCCCAGCCTGTCCCTCAGGTCAGAACCCGGCTGGACCGGGACACTGATGAAACTTTGACTCATGTTATTTGCATATAGATTATAAGGAGTACCTAGATGCTAGCCGCAAATTCAGTAGAAGTGGTAGAAGATGGAGACAAGTGGGTGTGAGAATGGATTCAAAGATGGCTCTGAGTTTTGTACTCGGGTAACTGGGTAGATGTGTGGTCATCAAACAAGATCTGGGGAGAGGAAATCTGTTAACAAACTTGAGAATAATTCAGATTTGACATGCTGTTGCTTAATCACCTCTAGAACTTTATGCAGAAGTGATATCTGGATTTGGAATACAGATATGGGAACTTACTTTTATTCAGTCCTTTATTACTTGATCAGTATTTATCACAATTTTCTGTGTATTTCTACTGCCTCTTTTGAAGTCATCATGCTTGAGAAATGGACAGGGTAAGTAGTAAGGCATTTTTGGATTTTCTACTTCACTGAGCACAGTTCCCTCAGCTGAATGTTCCTATGCCTAAAATTAGTTATTTCATGTAAATCTATGCTTCATATTGAATGTGACTTGAAATTATTGTAAGGTACACACCTTTATATGGAAGTCATTTAATTCAATGTTTCTGAGTCATGAAAGCACTTTTCAGTACATCTGCTTTCCTTTTTCTTCTCTGATGGAAATGCTTTGATGGGCAAATATGCATAGCTTTCTCAGAACTCTCTTCAGTTTGCTTAATACTCTCTGAATCTGTTACACCTGGAAATTGCAGGTTCATATGATGACAAAAGGTAGTTTCATTCTTTGGTACAATGTGCAGAATTTTTTTTTCTACATTATATTTATTCATCATGATTTAAGAATTCTAAGAGGACAAATCAATGAAGACATTTTACATCCTTGAAAATGTTTTTTTGGTTTTCATTTCATATTCACCTTTTAACCATCACAACCTTAGGGTTGTTGATAACTTACATTTTACTTCCTCTCTAGTATTATGCTAATGAGTACAGATTTTTAAAATAGCTTTCAACATTTTGTAAGCTGAGTGATTCTAAGTAGATAAAGAGAAATGATTTATTTCCATTAGAGAAATGAAAAGATATCTCAGTTTTGGCTTTGATTCAAATAAACAAAGCATGAGTCACAGCTCATAAAAAGTTAGAATTGAAAGGGGTAATTAAATCCAGTTGCTTCAATTTATACATGAGGGAAATTGTCTCTGCAAGACTCCGGGATTATCAGTTTAATCTTACCTTATTTTAAAATTTTGTTTTGTGTTAACCATCCCCTTTCCACCTGCTTACGCCTCATTGCAAACTGTTTTAAATAAAAGCAAGTGTCCAAAAAATGTAATGCATTATTCTCAAAAAGTTTCCATCATTATTACCTTTTATACTTGCCTTGGGCATAAATATATCCATAATTACCTTTCCTGTTTCCTACGCCCTAAGAACCTTGGAAAGATGAACTTATTTCTTGAAATTTGGTGTGTTAGCTTATTTTGTGCTGCTATAACAGAATGCCTGAGATTGGTCATTTGTTTTTATTTTCATATTCCTAGGACTCACTTTAATGTGTCATTTCCTCCTCTTTTATGTATGTTTTATTTTTTATACACTTTTTCATCTGAATATTTTTATTTTTTATTGAGTTATTGTACAATCATAAATGTGCATAAAGTAACAATGATATGGATATGTTCTTAAACCAGAATTACCCCTCATTGCCCACAACCCAGTTTCTTGATTCTTCTATATTTCACTCCTACAAGAGATATAAATGCTTAGATTGTGAATTTTCCAGAACTAAATAATTGCATATATATTATTTGGATTCTTAGGGGGGTAAAGAGTATGTTACATTGTTGACTATCTCCCTAGATCCCTCCTTATACTCCCTTTTTGTTTCCTCCCCTCACCTATCCCCTCCCACCTCCTCCCACATATCTATAGTTGCTCTAGATTATGTGTTGCTACACTTTTTTTGAATTTTTTTAACTTTGTATTTTTGAGTAATTTTACAATCATAAATTTGTATAAAGTAGCAATATTATGCTTTTGTTCATAAACCATAATTACTCCACATTACCCACACCCCAGTCTCTTGATTCTTCTATATAATGCCTCTAACAAATGTAATTGATTTTATATATATATATGTGTGTATAAGATTGTGAATTTTACAGAATTAAATGATTATGTACATAATATTTGACTTCTCAGGAGGGTAAAAATTACGCTACATTGTTGGTTGTCTCCCTAGATACCTCCCTATCTTTCCTCTCTCTCCCTATCTTCCCTCTCTCTCCCATCCCCCTGCCTCCTCCCCGCCCACATGATTATGGTTACCCTAGATTATGTATTGCTATGCCCTCGATGGGTCCAATACATGAGTTTGACTACCTTTCACCCAAGCCTGGGTTTAGCTTCAGCCTCCACAAATGAGAGAAAACATTTGAGATTTGACTCTCTAGGTTTGCTAACTTTGATTAGCATGTTTTCTTCTATTGCCTTCCATTTACTTTCAAAGGCTGCAATATCGTTGTTTCTCATAGCTAAGTAGAACTCCAGTTTGTGTGTGTGTGTGTGTGTGTGTGTATCATAACTTTTGGATCCATTCATCCAGTAAGGGGCATCTGGGTTGATTCCATAACCCAGCTATTGTAAATTGAGCTGCTATGAACATTGATTTTGCTATGTCACTGTAATATGCTGATTCTAACACCTCTGGGGAAAATACCCAGAAGAGGAATAGCTGGGTTGTATGGTAGATCTACCCCTAATTTTTTGAGGAATCTCCACACTGCTTTCCAGAGTGGCTATACCAATGTTCAGTCCCACCAACAATGTGCTAGTGTTCCTATCTCCCCACAACCCGTCCAGCATCTGTTACTGTTCATATTCATCATCTTTGCCAATCTGACTAGAGTGAGGTGAAATATTAATGTAGTTTTAATTTGCATTTCTCTGATTACTAATGAGTTAGAACCCTTTCTCATGTATTCATTAGCTTGCTCATTTTGCTCTGTTGAAAAGTTCAGCTCTCTAGACCACTTATTGATTGGATTGTTTGTGATTTTGATGTTAAGAATGAGTTCTTTGCAAATTTTGGATATTAGTCCCTTGTCAGAGGAATCACAGGGCATGATTGTCTTCCATTTTGTAGGCTCTTTCTTCAGAGTTTTGACCAATTTCTTGTCTGAGCAAAAGATTTTTAGTTTAATGCCATCACACTCATCTTTTCTTGACTTCAATTCTTTCACTTTGGGAATCTTGTTGAGAAAGCTCTTGCCTATTCCCATATATTAGAGTGATGATCTTAATTTTTCTTCTGGTAGTGGCATGGTAGCTGGTTTAACTCCTAGTTGCTCAATCCATTTTGATTTTTTGTGCAAGGTGAGAGAAAAGGATCTAATTTCAACTTCCAGCACATCCTTTCCAGTTTGTCCAATACCATGGATTGGCTGGCCTTCCTCCATGTTATATTTTGACCCCTTTGTCAAAGATCAGATGTTTAAAGATTTGTGGGTTTGATGAGACTGGTAATTTGTGATGGATTTTTTTTTTCTCTCTCACAGTTCCGGAGGGTACGGAATCTGAGATTAAGGGGTGTTCATCTGGCAATGACTTTCTTCCTTTGTTATCCCATGGCAGAAATACAAGAAGGAGGGTGGGTAGGAAGAAGGGGTGGGGAGAGGATGAGTGTGAGAGAGGGAGGGATGGATGAAGGGAGGTAGAGTTGGAACTTGCAGCCTCTAGACTTTTTAGAGTGTGCATTAATCCATTCCTGAGAGCTCAGCTCTATGATCTAAACGAAACACTTCCGTTCAGCCCTACCTCCCAACACTGTGACCTTGGGGACTACCTTTTAACATGTGCTTTCTGGAAGTGGGCACATTCAACCACAGGGATCAATATATTAGCAGTTAGGAAATATGTGTTGTATAAAGTTAAGCAACAACTCTAGGACAGAATTTTTTCATCCAGATGAATGGACTCTCTCCTTGATCTAGTTCTTCATTTATGCTTCAAATTTTTCCTTTATTTAGGTCTTACACCTAATTGTGCTTTCCCTGGGTTATTTATCATTGTTTATGTGAAGTGGGCATTTTGGGGGTTCCATTTGAAAGTGGTTGTTGATATGTTAGTATACAAGAAAACTATTGATTTTTATATTTTGATCTACCCTACTGAACACCTTATTTTATTACTTTAAAAATGAACACTCTTGAATTTGCTGGGTAATCATACTTTTTGAAAAACAATTTTGAATTTTTTAAAACAAATTGAACTTGTAATACAATGCTGTATGGTAGAGGAAGTGCTAGACATCCTTGTCTTCCCTGATTTTCACACAGAGATTTCTAATGTTTCATGTGCAATATGATGTCTTTGCTGGGGTTCTGGTCCTTACATTTCATTTTGTAATGAACATATGTCCCTTTTTTCTAAGATTATCAGAAGGGAATTTTGTTAAAATTTGAGACAAGTATTAAATTTTATTAAAGGCTTTTATGGCAGTTATTGAGTCTTACGATAATTGCTTTGTTTTTCCTTTAAAATAAGGAATTATTTGAATGATATAAAATTTATTCTAGTGTTTATTTTTAATGAGTTATAATACATCATTTGACTTGCATTATTTCTACTTCTTTGATTTTGTTACAAACTTTATAGTCAATATTTTTGAGTGATTGAGTGTCTTCAGTTGGGTACAGCGATATCTATATTGAGATTAGATTAAGATCTAATCAGTATCTACATATCTATATACTAACATCTAATTAGCATATAACATATATGCATTGATTAAATTAAGTTTTCTGAATATTTATTCAAATCTAATATACCCTTATTTAGTGTTTGCTTAATCTCTTGGTTAATAAGAACAGGAGTTTCAAACCTTGTTTGTAGGGTTTTAGATTTCTGTTTCTATTTTTTTAATTTTATGTTTTGAAAGCACGTGTTAGGTTTCTGAAATGCTTCTTGATAAAAGCATTTTACTAGTATGAAATATTCCTCTTCATTTATGTAGTGGCTTCACTTTAAAATCTTTGTGATAATATTGGCATACTTTTTTATGGGAGAACTGACTTCTTGATGAGATATGAGTTTCTTAATGTGACTTTTATGATTTTATAATTTGTATATTGCCCAAATATTTCTTTTAAAATTTTTAGAATGTTAATTATTATACATTAACTGTTCTATCACTTTTAAATTATTATGAATGAAATATTTCAATTTTTATTTTCAGTCACTGTTGCTAGCCTCAGGAAAATTATTTATTTTTCTTTATATCATATATCATATATAATCAATTATTAAATTGATTCTAGAAGTGTTTTTTCTAACTAGAGTACCTCTTGATTTTGAAGTATGCAATTTCACCATCAAATGTAAGAAGAATATATGTCTTCTAATGTTTATGAGAATTAATTCTCATAATCTTATCAAATTTTCTAGGATCTTACAAAAATAGTGAATAATAGTTATGATTTTGGTAGTTCTTATCTAATTCTTTAAATTTTATCATTTTATCATTTGGGTTCTTTCTATTCCTTTTATTAGAAGTTGTTGTTTATTTTTATCAAAAGCCTCAGTATCTGTTGGTGAAATGGATTTTATTAATGGTCTGACTGATTTTGAAAGGTCCCTTGCATTTCAGGAATAGCTTAACTGTGTCTTAAGTTATTGACTGTTCTTGTGCTCTGCAGCTGAATTCTTTTTAATAGTTTATTTAAATGATTAATTCTATGTTCATAGGTATGATAAACCTATTTTTTATTAAGTTTTTTACTATATTTAACAACTTTTGGTTACTAAAATATTCTAAGTTCATAAAGTGGCTTAGGGAGTTTTTCATCTTTTTCTATGTTCTATATCCAGAACAATGGCTTTTAAATTTTAGTAAGCATAAGAATCAATATACAGCAAAGTTGAAAGAAGTTTACAGAGAACTCACTAAACCTACAATTATATTCCAACGGTCACCTTATCACAATTACTGTTGCATGTCTTCATCCAACAGTGCTCATCTTGTTATTAGATGCATTTAGAGATAACTGTGGACATTTACCCTAAATATTGCATCACCATATCATTAACTAAAGTTCAATGTTTATTTACAGTTTCATCATTTTAAAATAAAAATACAATAAAATGCACACTTTTTTTTTCACACTGGGCATTGAATCCAGGGCTTCATCCAGGCTAGGCAAGCACTCTGACACTAAACCACATCTCCAGACCTGTTTTCTTTGGGAATGGATCTCCCTAAGTTGCCAGACTGGCTTCAGATTCGTGATCCTACTGCCTCTTCTCTCTAGTAGCTGGGATACAGGCACGTAAGCAACATTTTTACCCAGTGAAATGGACAAAATCTAAGCATATACTCATTTTTGAGAGAGAGAGTCAATTTTTATTTTTTCATCTTTTTTTTTTTTTCTTTCCTCCACCTAGTTGTGTATGTGGTGCTGGGGATCGAACCTGGGTCCTCACACATGCCAGGCAAGTGCTTTACTGCTAAGGCACTCTCCAACCTCTTATTTATTTATTTAAGAAAGAGGGACAGTGAGAGAGAGGGAGAGAGAGAAGGAGAGAATCAATTTTTATTTAGTTTTTTGTGTGACTTTTGTTGTTCCGAGACTTTGTTGCTTCCTTGTGTACGTGGTGCTGGGGTTTGAACTAGCATACTTGAGCATGCCAGGCAAGCGCCGTAACCGCTGAGCCACTGCTCCAGTCCCACTTCATTCAGTTTAAATCTACACATACACTAGGATAACTCAACCTTTTATGAAGATATAAAAAAATTGTCATCCAGGAAAATGTCCCACTGTCCCCAAATCCCACAGTCGGCTACTATACTATTATGAATTTTTTCCTACAAAAATTAATTTTACCATGTCTAGGCAGAATATAAACAGAAGCATACAGCACGTGCTGTTTTAGGTAAGACATTTTTCATACAACACTTTTCAGGTGTATCCATTTTGTTGTAGCTGTGGAACAGCTTTTTTATTTATTCTATTAATAAATACCTGAACTGTTTCCAGTCCTTGGTTATTAAGAGTAAAGTTACTATGAACACACTTTTACTAATCTTTTGCACATGTTTTCATTTGTCTTAGGTAAATATCAAGGAGAGAAGTTGCCAGGTCGTTGTTTAGGTGTATGCTTAGTTAAATAAGAAACTACCAGACTTTTGTCCAATGTTACTGTATCATTTTATAGTCAACAAAAAATATAGTGCATAGTTTTCCCCATTCCTTCATTTTTAACCTTTCTTTATTACAGTAGCTTTCACTGACCCCTACCCCCAGCCTGCCGAATCTATAGTTTTACCTTCTGTGGTTTCAGTTACCAGTGGTCAATCATGGTCTGAATATATTATATGGAAAATTTCAGAAAGAAACAATTCTATGGTTTAAATTGTATACCATTCTGAGTAGTGTGGTAAAATCTTGGACTGTTCTGACCCATCCCTCCCACCTGGGTCAGGAATCCTTTCTTTGTGAATCCTACTTATGCTGTATATGCCACCTGCCTGTTAGTATCTGTTCTAGGTTATCGGATCAACTATCATATTATCACAGTTCTTTCATTCAAGTAACCCTTATTGTACTTAATGGCTCCACCATGCAAGAATGGTGATGTTTGCAGTTTGGATATGCCACAAAGAAGATGTGAAGTGCTTTGTTTTAGAGAACTGGTGAAAGTTGTCAACTTAATTAGGAAAGAAAAAAGTCACATTCTGATATTTCTAAGATCTGCAGTTCAATAAGATATTTTGAGAGACCACAGTCACATAACTTTACTACATTATATTATAATGTTCCATTTTATTAATGTTAACTCTTACTATGCCTATTTTATATTATAATTTATCATAGGTCTGTATGTATAGGAGAAAACATAAGTTCTGTACCAACTGTGATTTCAGGCATCCACAGGGGTCTTGAAAGACAGGAAGGAAAAGAAACTCAAAATAGTAAATCCTGGAAATGAGACTAACACCACTGAACTTTATTCCGTTTACCTGGGAATTTCCTATTTTAAGGCAGAATAGATTCAAGGCAGATAAGTCCCATTATAATACAGTAAGGGAAGTTACGCAAGGGAAGTTACGCATTTCTGTGTATTTGAGTTTGTGAGGACTCATCTTCACACCAACTTTCTCACTATTTCCTGTTCAATCCTGCTTTCTAAACCAACTGAATTTCTTTCCCCTCTCTAGCATGGTCTGTGTTTTGATAGATGCTACCTTCATACTCCAGAAATTAGATTTTTCTTCTCTTTATGAAACATTTGGGATGCCACACACATCCAGCTAATGGCATTGCACAAAGTTACTAGCTAAGTAAATTAGCTACAATTCTCGTAAAGATATCTACTTTTACATCCACCAGTTTCCATTTGTTTTCAATTCTAGTGATTTTGGTATTGATTTGTTTTTAGTTATTAAATAATATCAAACTAAGACATGGTTCCAAAGTCAAAGAGGTAAGGTGAATCAAAGGGTTTGTTAATAATAAAGTCACATGTCAAAAAAAATCACATATGGATTTTTAAAAAATGTTACAGTTGGTCTTTGCTTAGATTGCTTTCAATCAATTGGAAACCACCTGAATTACAAGGTTATTGGTTAATGTAACAAGTTACACTTTCTCAATTTGATTACTGACGTTTTCAATTGAGCTATTTTTTGAATCCTAGAAGTTTTGACATCTTAGATCAATGCATTATATTAAGATAAGCAAGAAATAGGCCTCACCTTTTTAAAAAAGTATTATAGACTATTATTAATGCTTTGTTGTATGGGTGGTGCTGGGTTCCAACCCACGTCCTCATGCATGCCAAGCAAACACCATAACCACCGAGCCACAACTCCCGCCCCTTTTGTCTGTACTTTAAAGTAGTACCTGGCTTATTTTATTGACACCTTGAAGTTATTAAACAGTCTGTTCCTTGCTCTCATAGTCTAATTATTCCCATCATGTAAGTTTGTCTACCTTTGGACAGACTAGGATCTTAAAAGCATCCCAAGAGAAATCTAGGTGCTTACCCACTGAGGTTTTTTTCTTTTTTCCTTTTGTAGCTATTGAAAAATTTTGGATAAATTTAGTTATTAATAATCTAAGTAGATCTATGTCCTCAAGTATGGCCATGGATGCTGAATACTTCATAGATATCTACGCACATGATTAAGTCCACGAGGCAAATCATAACTGTGGAAGAGGGAGTGGCATCAGATATACTGCTTTTGCTCTATGTTATTAATAATTATTTCTTTCCTCAATCAGCTCCCTGTGTCTATGTGACATGCCCTCTCTTAACTCTTCTTCCTTGGTCTGTTTGTGATATTTAATTTTTCTAGTCACTTTAAATACCCGTCACTTTTTTTCTGATTTGTTCCACTCACCAGGAATGATTCATTGGTCTTTCTTCCCCCTGCTCAAGCATATGTCCCATATCACCCCAGGGGTAGTTGTCTTTTCACATGACATATAACTGATAATCTTGGAATTATCTTCTCTCCAAATCAGTGACTAATGTAATGATTATTTTGATGTTATTTTTTTTCTTAAACTCTAGAAATGTAGTTTATCTTCAATGTCATTTTTATATAGCAATAATAATTTACAATTTACTGTTCCTTTTGTGCAAAATGCTATGTAGTAACATTGAGTAATTAGTTGTGTATGCATGCCAACGATTTTACAGGCTTGTTAAACAGCAGGCCACTTCCATGATTTCTCTTGGAAAAGAGATTTGTAGGCTAAAGAATTGTGAGATATAAAAATAAATTTAGTTTAAGGTCTAATGACATTCAAATGGGGGTACTAGTTTTTTTGAAGAGGACTTAATTTAGTTAAAAATCCATCAGAAATCATTTAGGTCATCAGGGATACTGTTTTGTTTTTAACTTAGGATGAAGTTGTATATTTAAAAATGATTCTGTATCTTAGGAGATTTAGAACAGTCTTTATTTTACAGTTCCTCCTTGTGATGCAGACAATCTTCAGTGATCTATCCCTGCCAAAAAGCAGGTTCTTATTGCATTTATCTGCAAGGATCAGTCGTTGTATTTTTTCTCCAATCATCCACCTTTGCATTTTTTAAAAATAATAAATGTCAGAAAACAGACATAGGCTTAATTTATGTAATATATCCTCTATGTCTTACAGTCATACTTAGCAGATTATCCACAGTATTTCATTATGTACCCAAACAAAATGCTATGGTAAGTCAGAATAGATATTGGCTATTTCATATAGTCTGTGGCCTATAGATTTATTTTATCTGTATTCTTCTCAAAAGGACCCATTTTACTTACCGAAGTCCAAGTAAAGTTGTAAATACTCTTGTTCACTTACCAGAATTAAAGCTATTATCATACTAATGAGAGAGAATTGACTTATATTGAGATTAAAAAACAAAACAAAGAAACAAAAAAAACCCCATGGCTGCAATATTGTTCCAGAGCTTCCTTTTCTCCCCTCTGTACAGCCCTCTCTTCCCTTTCCCTTGCTCTCATTCTTTGCCTCTGTCTTCACCTCTTCCTTAACCTAGTTCCTCTCTATGAACCTCCACTTTCCACTTCCCTTCCCTTCCTCTTTTACTCCCTGGCTCTCTCTTTTCCTCCCTCCTTCCCTCCATCTGCTATTGTCACCTTGTCTACTAGGAGGCAAGAACCAAAGGAGTGGCTGTTGTCCTTTAGGATTACTGCCATCTTTAAAAATGTGAGCTATCAGGAGTGGGGCAGTGGCTTGGTGGTTACAGTGCTGGCCTGGCATGCCAACTACACTAGTTGAAACCCTGGTACCACGTACACAAGGAAGTGTCTGAGGAATGAAAGTCTCATGAAAAATTAAATAAAGTTTGCTTCTCTCTCTCTCTCTCACTGTCCCCTCTTTCTTAAAAAAAAAAAAAAAATTTGGGCTATCCTTTGTATTATGTAACCTCTGAGAATCCCAAATTTATCTTCGTGTCTTCTCTTCCAGGAGTGGTGAGATATATTCTCTGCCTATTTGGTATATAGAATATATCAAATATAAAAATAAGTAAACTAGATAAATATTCTTATAAGTATATAAAAATATGAAATATTATATATAGTGTTATACAAATAATATTTCTGGCATGTTGGAACTCTCTTAGTTATAGAGTAGGTGACAGATTAAATTTCATATGAAATACTGATCTATTCCTTTAGAGTGGGTCCATCATGCTTAATTAAATGAGCTTTGATTTCAGGGGTTACATTTTTTGCGTAGTCATGACTATAAATTTCATTTATCTAATTATCATGAAGCTATGCAAACAACTACATTGCTAGGAACAGTATAGGGAATCATTAAACGCACTGTTCATAATATTTGACCTATTTCCTGAGTGGTTTTTGTAGCACAGCCAATTCCTACACTTAACATTTTTATAGAAGCATTGTAAACACCATCAGTGATCTGATTATTTGCAGATCTTTTTTGTGATTAGAATAAGTGAATTTTATCTCAACATCTATTAATGAAAACAATTGTGATTTTGTAAATAGATTTGACCCATTTTAAAATCAAATATTAGAGGCATTATCCTTTTTTTTTTTCCCAAGGAGAGAGGGACAGTGAGAGAGAGAGAATCAATTTTATTTAGCTTTTCATGTGGCTTTTGTTACTCCTATGCTTTGTTGTATATGTGGTGCTGGAGTTTGAACCTGCACATTTGTGCAGCTTTGAACCTGCATGCCTGGTAAGTGCCCTAACTGCTGAGCCACTGTTCCAGCCCTGTAACTTCTTTTGATAATACTAGATGCATTCACAGTTCTCTTTTGGAAGTCAGAAACTCACTTACTAGTTAAAAGTTTCCTTTTTTTTTTTTTTTTGTAGATTCCATTGAATTTTCCACACAGATGATCATATCATCCATGAATACTGACAAATTTTCTTCTTCCTTCCAGTTTGGATTTCTTTTACATTTGTTTTTGGTTTCTTGAATAGAAATGGTGAGAGTAGAATTTCCTGTCTTGTTCCTGATTTTAAGGGAAAGCATTCACCTTTGTATATAAGGTTTTTCACAAATGCCTTTTATCAGATGAAGAAAATTCCTTTCTATTCTTCATTGACAGAGTTTTTATCAGGAAAAAAATGATGGGGTTTGTCAAAAGTTCTTATGTTATTAAGATAATATTGTTTCAATTTTTAGTTGCTTAATATGGCAGATTACATGACATTTATTTATTTAAGACAGAGGGAGAGAGGAGGAGAGAGAGAGGGAGAATCATCTTCAGTTTTTCATCTGGCCTTTGTCAGACACTTACTGGTGGTGCTGGGGTTCCAACCTGGGTCATGGCACATACCAGGCAAGTGTTCAAACTGCTGAGCCACTGCTCCAGTCCCCTACGTGGATTGATTTGAAATCATAAATTAAATCTTGCATTCTTAAGATAAACTTCACGTTCATGACATATTAGATATTTTATATATTTTGGATTCATTTTTTAAAAAAACTTTGAATTTTTGCACCTATGTTTCTGTAATTTGCTTGCATTCTGCAGTTTACTTGTAATATTTCTGTTGGGTTTTACTATCATGGTAATACTCTTTCCTTTGGAATGAGCTGGGAAGTGTGTATTCCTTTCCAGTGTTTTTTGGAAGACCTTCTGAAGAATAGATTGATGTTATTTCCTTTTCAGTTATTTGATGGAATTCACCAGTGAAACCATCTGGGTTTAGAATTTTCTTTGTCAATTTCCAACTACAACTTTACTGTCTTTATGAACGCAGGCTATTCAGGTTGCGAACGACCTTTGCTAGTTTGTCCTTTTCAAGGAATTAGTTGAATCTGCTGGTTCTCCCCCCTGTGCTATGGCCTGCGAAGTCTGTCAAGGTGGTTATCTGAGGCAAACTCCATGGCTCCCCACTTATTCTCCATCCCTCAAGGACCATTGTTTCCTTGTATGATATCCAATGTCCTGAAAAGCCTTCATGTATTCTGCATGTCTTTAGGTTGTTTCAGGCAGAAGAGAAAATCCAGACCCTTTTTCTTCATTTTGACCAGAAGTAGAAGGCTTGAGTCAGGTATTTTAAATCTAGGAATAAAATTTTCTTAGAGGACAATTTGCTGGGAGTCACCATGTCAGCCATCGTTCCTCAACATGAGTACATTTTTATTCATCTTGAAATGTTATATAACCACTGAATTATATTAAAATTAAGAATGAAATTAGTCTAAGTTTGATTGAGCTTTGTTTTTCACCTAACGAAAGAAATGTGGAGGATTACCTAATCTCTACTATTGCTGGTGTCCCTCCTTTCTAAGGCCACATCCTCTGCTACAAGAGGAAATCTATTTCAAAGAAGTACCAGAGATTATTTCAGTATTTTAAAAATCTGGCAAGTTTTATATATTTGGGGGCATATGCTGGAGAAGAGCAATGACAGAACAGTTTTGGATAAACTCGCAGGTGCACAAGAAGAAAGCAGCCACAGGGCTGGCTGTGTTATTATTACCCAGAGTGCTGATGCCTTGGGTCTGCGGGGGAGCATCAGCTTTACAGAGGTGAAAAGTCTTCCTTTTCCCATTTGTTTAAAATTGTTTAACAATATGAAATATGCCAAAGCAACTCAAAAGTCATTAAATCTTTTTCATTGGAAAGTGAAAAGGCAAAATTCCTCTGCCTTCTGGGTAGATCATGAAGAAAGTAAGAATATGTTTGCACTTTTATCTTTGTGAGCAGCTCCCAGTTCTCACTTTTCTATTTACACATACCTTCTTTCAAAATTTAATCTTAGTACCTCTAAATGTTTATATTTTAAATAGGTAGGCAATACTATACAGTATTAAAATGACATTACTTAGGCAGAAACAATTGGCTTTAAAATGCAATTATTCCTATCAAGCTATTTGAGGCTATATTTTCACTCCACTAATTTTATCCTCTTAAAATTAATATTAAGGAGAATGAACATGGTTACAAATAAGTAAGAGGTAATATTTAAGTAAAAATGGTAGTGTTTGTGGCCAACTATTTTGTCTGATACTGTTACTAGCACCCCTGCTTTCTAAGTGCCGCAGTTTCTTAGAAGGAGCAGCTTCTATTTATTTTAATGGCTTGAACATTTTCAAGCCTTAGGTCTTAAAGTTAATTAAGTCCGAAGCCTTAAAGTTAATTAAGGGTCTTGGAATACAATTTAAGTTGACATCAGAGAACATAAATCTACTTAGTATTAAACACTTATCCCTAAAATTTTATTCAGATAATGCAAATAAGGCAATTGTGTGGGTTTAGGTAATTTATAGCATTGCTTAAAGTTCAGAAGAGCAATGTTTAAACATGTTCATTACTTTTACTCCATGTTGTTTTATATTCGTATTTACGTCTCTGTGCCCGTAATCTTAAAATTTCAATATAATCAATGATTACTTATCTATAAGACAAATATAAGTTGTTTCCAATTACTCTCCCTGTCAGAGCATATATTAGTCATTCATGAACTACAGTGTTTGCATTTTTTTCCTACATGGTGATATTTAATTTGTCCAAATATTTACAATAATTAGAAGCATAAAACATTTCACATAAAATATTTATCAATAATGAAAATATTCGGTAATATTTAAGAATTCCTTGAGTGATGGTAAAACTTCAGAACAGATTCTTGAGGGTATCTTGATGTCAATCTTCTTATTTCATTATTAATCTTAGTAACCAAGCCTGCTTTACCCAGTAACTGAAATTCAGTTGAGACTTTGCTCTTTCCACAAGGGAAATATCATTATTTTTTAGAACTAATCATGAAGAGTTTTTTCCAAAACTGTTATTGTTTGTATTTAGATATTTATTGTTTCTTTTTTTCCCTAAATAATGGAAGTGGGTGTAAAGTTCCTGATATTTCTTGGGGATTTTTAAATGAATTTGAATTTATTAGGATATCTCTAAGATCTTTGTATTTGCATACGTTTTTTCTGCTACATTTCTGAAACCAATACTTGGATTTGCGGATTTCTTAATGTCCTCTTTGATGCTGTATTGGCAATGTTCTTGCATTAGCCTGAATCCCATCCAAAGGGGCTCTTCACTGATTAATTTTAGCTTTTCACTAAGCTTCCAACCTTAGAATTCAGTTCATTTAAAAAATTGCAGCTAAAGTGCTACTGTTGTTTCATTAGGATCTGTGATACCAGAGTATTATACACAAGTTATTGATATAGCCAGACTTACCAATTTGCTACCATCTCTCAAGTTTTGTATACAAATGTTCATGAGAAGATAACTTAAAAGTTGATTATGAGCAATAATTTCAAGATTATTTGTAAGCTTTACTATTCATTTGAAATTATTGTAGATTTACAGAAAAACTGTAAATATTGTATGAAGAATCTCCATATATGCGTCACATAAATGCTCAAAATATTAATGATTTAATAACATTGTTCTATTGTTCTGTTAACCTATCTATATCTTATTATTATTATTTTGAAGTATTTGAGAACAAGTTGGAGATTTAACAGCAGATTGCCCATAAACTTTTTAGTGTACATTTTCTATAGAGGGGGATTTTGATTTATATAACCATAGTACAAATATTAAAATCTGGAAATAAACAACACTTAAATACTAGTATCTGATCCAAAGACTTTATTTAAATTTTACTAATTGTCCCATTAATGTTTTGCTTTTGCTAGTACAGGATCCAAACCAGGAACACATAATGCATTTAGCTTCTGTGTCAGTTTACTCTCCTAAACCTGTTGAACAGTTTAGTCTTGCTTTGTTTGCACATTCTTGGTATTTGTGAAGAATACAGTCTGATTATTTGGTGAAATCTTTTTTCAATTTAGTATTTGATGAAATCTTTTTTCAATTTAGGATTGTCCAAGTTTTCACTTTGATTAAATCCGGAGTATGGATTTTGGCAAGGAGACCACATGACTGCGTCTGTGTTTTCTTCTAGCACACCCTATCAGGAAGCACATGATATTCATTGTTTTCTATTACTGGAGAATTTAATTCTGATCACTTGGGAAATGATATGTTTGTCAGGTTTCTTGCATGACAAATTTCAGTTTTACTTTCTGTAATTAAGCATCTTATGTGGGTATTTACTCTGACTCAATATAAATATCCTTTTTCTCATCAAGCTCACTCTAATTTTAGTATCTGTTGATGATTTTTTGGCCTGGAGAAATTACAAATAGGTGGTTATCAAATGGTGGTTTTCTAATTCCAATATTTTAAGTCATGCTTGTAACTTGCTTTGACTATAAAATGTGGTGACTTCCTGGAATTTTGCCCAGAGATCATCATGCAAAAATGTCTAGCCTACTTCAGGATAAAAGGCCACCTAGATGAAAAACAAGGCACCCAGTGACAACCATCCACAAGTACCTGGTGTATGAGTAAGGTCATTATGGATCTTCCAGCAGAGCTGAGTATTCTGCATGAGAATTGTCTCAAGGGTAATCATCTTGGAACATACCATTTTTCAAAATGGCTGAACGATAGCCTCTCAAAAATGTTCATGCCCTGATTCCTGGAACCTATGAATATGCTATGTTACATAGCAAAAGGAACTTTGTAGATGAGATAAAGACTACAGAATTTAAAATGAAGTTATTCTGGATAATTTAGATGATGTAATCATACAAGCTCGTTGAGGCAGGGAGTTTTTCTGACTGGAGATGGAAGAGGTGAAACTGAAAGAGAAATCAGAGCAATGAGAAGGGTGAGAAGGGCTGGACATACTGTTGCTGGTTTCCTAGCTGACACCTTGATTTAAGCATTGTGAAACTAACTCTAAGGAGAGAAATAAACTGAGCCACACTACTGGACTTCTTATCTAAGGAATCGTAAAATAAGTTTGTTTCTTTGAGATGCGAATTTACCATCATTTTTATGATAATGATAGGAAATGAATACGATGACCATTAGACTCTGAAACATGAGCGTGCAGAATGAGGCCAGTGCTTTGCCTTTTAGAGAAAATTTCCAGTAGAAGCTCGGTTATACAAATGTTCTAGCAGCACAGAAGATCTCAAGTTTACTATGTTGGTCTTTGATAACTTCTCTCTACTCTGGATCCCTATGAGAAAAGATAATCTTGATGGATTTTCATAAACTGCTATAAAAACTTTTCTGTTAATAATATGAGTTTGTAAACATTTTATAACAATTTTGCTGCATTGAAAAGGCCTGTACCAGGTAATTTTGAGCATTTTCTTGGTAATAAGTGATATTTATAAATAATATCAGGTAGTTCAATAATCAAGTACAGACTAGGAAGAAAAATGAATATCTGGTTGAAGGTCAACTGACAGTTGGGTTACAAGTTTTCAAAGATTCTTAAAAATAATTAAGTATTTTATCAGGAGTTTTTTTTTGTATTTGTACATATATTAATAAAGACGAATATCAAAGAACATAAGAAAAAAGCAAGCTGCAAAACAAGTGTTTAATTCCTTCCCAGATAGATGCAAACTGTGAATCATAGTAATACTAAATTTTCTGTCCAAGCCAAGTGTGTGACTTTTTCTTTTTTTTTTTTTTTTTTCAGGGCTCCCTTAACCCTTTTTTCTGAGTTAACTCCTATTCACTCTTCATAGTTCTTTTTTTTGTGTGTGTGTGAGAGAGAGGGAATCATTATTAATTAGATTTCATCTGGTTTTCGTTGCTCCAACACTTTGTGTACATGGTGCTGGGGTTCGAACCTTTGTCCTTGTGCATGCCAGGCACTGAGCAACCACTCCAGGCCCTTCATAGTTCTTATTAGGTATGACTTCCTGATGGACATTTACCATGACTAATTTCTGACAACTCCCTATTACACACTTATAATGTATTTCACTCCTCCTTCACTCTCCATAACTCTATTACTCACATTACACTTTCAAACTTACATGTGTGTTGTTGATTATTTATACAATGCCTTTTTTGTTTGAGAGGGAGGGACAGTGAGAGAGACAAAGAGAATCAATTGTTTTTCATGTGGCTTTTTTTTGCTCTGACACTTCATTATGTACGTGGTGCTGGGGTTTGAACCTGTGCACTAGTGCATGCCAGGCAAGCACTGTGATTGGTGAGCCACTTCTCTAGTGCTATACAATGCCTTTTGCTATGGTTTGGATCTGGAATATTTCCCCTAAAGCTCATGTGTTGGAAGCATGGTCCCCAACACAGCAAAGTCCAGTGGTGGGAGCTTCCACGTAATTATTGGGCTGTGGAGGTTCTAACCTCATCATTGGATTAATCCATTTGATGGATTAATAATTTTTGTGCACTACTGGTGGTAACTGTAGGTAATTGTGGTTGTGGTTCAAGGAAGTAGGTCAGAGGGTGGATGCCATTGGGGACTATATCTTGTCCTTCACTCCATTCTCTATCTCTGCGTCCTTGTTGCCATAAGTTGAGCAACCTTCCTCTTCCATGTCCTTCTTTTTGCTTCATCTCGGATCCAGAGCAATGGAGTCAGTTGACCATGGTCAGAGACCTCTGAAACTATGAGCCAAAATATACTGTTCATCCTCCAAATTGTTCTTGTCAGATATTTTGGTTACAGTAATGAAAAGCTGACTAACACGTCTTATTCATTACACACCTTATGAGGAGGGTCCATGACTGTTTGGGTTCATTATTAGATCCTCAATACATGACCATACTGATCACAAATGAATACAACATAATATATAAAAATTCTCCATGGGAAAATTGACAGCTTCTTTCCTTTGTGGTGATTTAGCATCGCTTGGGAGGTAGTGAGATGTACGGTGTGGATGTTTGAGGGCATTGCTCTAGTTTGCCACATTAAAGAGAAATTTTGGCTTGATTTACAGAAATCTTGTTCTGGTGAGAAACTGGATCATTGTACAGTTGGGGAAAATTTGCTGCTTAGCAGGCTTAGTGGAATCAAATGGAAAATCAGAAAGGAGATTATATTCTTGGGTTTCTCATCTATCTGCTTTAATAAATAGTACCCCAAGGGAAAAGTAACTTTACAACACTGAGTAACAAGTATAGAATTTTAATACCAATGGGAGTATGTATATAAACTGAAAATTTAACTTTAATGATGATAGAATAGGATAACATGCCTACCTGTTCTACAAAACTCATATATGCAGATAGGATGTTTGGAAGTGCTTTATTTTGTAATTTTCTATTCAAGACATGAAATATTCACTGAGCTTACCATCATTCCTTCCTTTTGTCTCTATAATCTATTCTTTTAGACACCTATTTATTCTTTTAATAATAGCTGTAAAATATAGTACTCAGAAAAATCTCATTGTAAATGTTTTTTTTTTTTTCCTTTTTAGCCAGGAGCCAAAAATATTGTGTATTTCTATTTTGGGAGTAAAACAAAAAGAGCTTCTGAAAAATACGGATAGATAGCTGAGACAGGATGACAGTATTTTTTAGAAACACATTTTTATAGTACCATATGGTCTAGTATATTCTCAAACAAATATGTCACCTATAATTTGATGAATACCTTCCAAGGTAAAATAATTTTTTCAGTAGATAACAGATGGTATCAGTCAAAAGCATAGCGAAACACTTTAAGGAAAACTTGATGGCTCAAGTGATTTAACCAACAAGATTTTCTCCAATGTACCAAGCATGTTTTAGGGTTTAAAATTTGTCATCTGCAAATAATTCAACCTCATTTCCAAGCTTTACTCCATGGAGAATTGAATGCAACATGTTTTATGTACCGCCTATAAAAATGATGAAAATTCTAAAATAGTCTTTGGACTCTGTTTTTCAAGTGTTTATTGTATTTAAGGGGAAAAGTACATATCTAAGTGTCTTAAAACAATAAAGAGTTTGTACTTAATTGTAAAAATATTTTAATGGGAACAAACTAAATTTTACATTTGGTGTAAGGTTATTTTTGTTAATAGTGAACTTGTGTTAATTCTTCTTAAATCTGCAAACAGATGAACATAAAGGAAAAGAAAGACTTCTAAGGTTGCATGGTGAACTATTAAGGAATATTCAGAATATGAGAGTATTTTTTTCCCCCTGTTATGGCTTTTAGCAAATGATATTGTACCAGAACCTTTGTTCAGAAACTCCCAACATACTGGCATGTTGATGGCAGAGCTAATTAATGCACCCAAGTGTGGAGGAGCTAAGTGACAAGAAGAATATTATCTTTCTGCATGCCTTACATCCCTATGTGAACTCCAGAGAGGTCTACTAACTATCACTTATCCTCAGATATGTTTGTGAGTGAAGGGGCACTGCTTGTGTTTACAAAGTGATTGCAGTTGTACACTGGATTATCCAGGAGGAGAAATTGGTTTATATTTTCAAACTAGGTTTATTCAAAACTAGGATTTTTATAGCCCACTGCTCTCTCATTAGCATATTTTGAGACTGGATACAACTGGCTTGCATTAGACATGGGTAGAAGAGTAAAACCAATGCTTTTGTATCTTTTAGAGTATCTTTACTAATTTTAAACTTTTAAAAACATAATAGCCAAGAAGTCCTTATTTTTAAGAGCATTTGAAATTCACTTTCTTAACACAGACCTCAAACAACTAACATTTTTGTTTAAATGTAATGCCATTGGAATTCTGCTAACAAGTATGATGTAATCTCACAATCCTACAATAACAATTTTTAAAAGAAGATGAATTACTAAGTTACGGTTTAATACATGTTGGAGAACTATTTGAAAAATGATGTATGAAATAAAATTCCAGATAGGAAACAGTCTTTGCTAATTGAGGTTGTGATTGCCAACCACTTTCTTCTCTGTGGGCATTTGCCTGATCAGTCCACGTGAAGAGTGGTCTTAGTGGTCTTAGTCTAGAGACGAATCCTACCAAAGGAACATGAGAGCTTTTTATAATTGTACAGAACAGTGTAATTGTTTGAATCTATCAGGGACTCAAAAGTACAATTCACTTTTCCCATGGATAAAGTTGGGGACTGGATTGAGACCTTTAAAGGTAGTGTTAAATTGCTTTCAGTTTCCTCATGTTAGGAGAAGGCTTTACCATGGCATTTCCACATCAAAACATTTGACGCATCAATGTAGTTGAAACATATTTTGAAGCAGGAAACTACAAAGCTAAGCTAGAAATGTATAAGGGAGACAACTAAATCATGTGTAGTTTCAGGAATAAAAGACTTTTCAGTGTCTAAAACAAAAGTCCAGAATGCACAGGCCCAAGAAACATTTTTGAACAAATGGTGGACTGCACTGACATTAAAAACCAAATAAAACAATGGCAATAAAACAACAACAAAAACTAGATAAGACCTGACTTAGCTCAATCCCTGTTTAGATTTAAGGAATCAACCTTTCAATTTACCTGCTTAGCAAGGGAAAGGAATAACCTTTCTTTAGGGGAAAATAGCATCATCATAAGCTGCAATTCTTTTTTGCACAATGTGTAATATGAAATACAAATTATGAGAATATGAAAAGATAGTATAATGTAGCTAATAGGCAAGGGCAAAACTATGCAATAAAATCAGACATCCAGTTCATCCAGGTTTTGGACATAGCTAACAAAGACTAAGTATTTTGACTGTGTTTAAAAATAAAGGAAAGAACAACAAAATCAATGAAAAGAATGAATTTTGATACAGAATTAGAATCTGTAATACAGAATAAAATTGATACTTACAATTAAAATATAAATTCTAAAATTAACACTTTGGGCTGTTCATCAGCAAAATGATAAAAAATGAGAATATTAGTGAATGTGAAGCCAAGTTAAAGAAACTATGCAAATTAAAGTAAAAGAAAAAAACAGTGAAAAGAATAAATCAGAGCACAAGAGATTGAAGATTCACAGGCTTGGAGTGCAGAAGAAGATGATAGACTAGGGCATCAGAAACAATGTGTTAAACATCTGGAAACTTTCTAAAACTGAAGGGAGTTATCAATCTAAGGGCATAAGAATCTGAGTGAACTCTGATCAGGATATAGACAAAAAGTTATATGTAGGCATTTGATATTAAACAGCTCACAACCAATGTAAAAAGAGAAGTAAGTAAAATCAGATGCAAATAATGTGTGTTTAATCTTTAAAGGAGTGGCAATAAGACCAATGGCTGACTTTTCAGGAGGGCTTTATAATCACTAAGACAGAATGATATCTTTGAAGAAATGAAAGGGAAAGAGTTACACATATAGAATTTTATACACAACAAAAATATTCTTAAAAAAAAGAAGATTGGATGCAATGCATTACCTCAGTCCTCATCCTCCAACAGAAAAAGGACGTTAGTCACCACTTTATGCTCAAAACTTTGGGAAAGACAGGGATCAAGGGAAGATACTTTAACTACGTTAGATTCATTTACGACAGACCCATAGCCAACATTATCCTCAATGGAGAAAAACTGAAAGCATTTCCACTGAATTGAGGTACTAGACAAGGCTGTCCGCTCCCCCGACTCTTGTTCAATATAGTCCTTGAAACCCTTGCCAGAGCTATCAGGCAAGACAAGGAAATCAAAGGTATTCATATAGGAAAAGAGGAAGTTAAGTTATCTCTAGTCACTGATGACATGATTCCATACCTAGAAGACCCAATAACATTAGCCAGAAAACTCCTAGAGCTATAGGTCTTTTCAGCAAAGTAGCTGGCTACAAGATCAACTCCAGCAAATCACTAGCGTTTCTTTACTCCAGCAACAAATCTGCAGAAGAAGAAATCAGGAAATCTCTCCCATTCACCATCGCTTCAAAAAAAATGAAATACTTGGGCATTAACCTTACAAAGGATGTTAAGGACCTCTTCAAAGAAAACTATCAAACATTAAAAAAAGAAATTACAGGAGACCTGAGTAGATAGGAAAACATTCCATGCTCATGGTTAGGCAGAATCAATATAATAAAGATGGCCATTCTACTCAAAGCCCTATACAGATTCAATGCAATCCCCATCAAGATACCTATGGCATTCTTCAGAGATATAGAAAAAGCAATTCTCAAGTTCATATGGAATAACAGGAGACCCAGACTAGCCAAAATATTACTCTATAGAAAGGAAGAAGTAGGGGGTATCTCAATCCCTGACATGAAATTATACTACAGAGCCGTAGCAGCAAAAACAGCATGGTATTGGTATCAAAGCAGAACCGAAGATCAGTGGAACAGAATAGAAGATCCTGAGACAAACCCCCCATATCCTTAACTATTTGATATTTGATAAAGGGGGCAAAAGTATAGTGTGGAAGAAAGACAGCCTGTTCAACAAATGGTGTTGGACAAACTGGACAGCTATATGTAGACAACTGAAGCTGGATCCTTATCTTTCACCCTGCACAAAAATTAAATCAAAATGGATCAAAGACCTGGATATTAAGCCAACAACTTTAAACTTACTAGAAAAAGAAGTAGGGTCATCACTACAGCATATAGGAGTTGACAGCTACTTTCTTAACAAAACTCCCATGGCCCAAGCTGTAAAATCAAGAATAAATGAATGGCAAATTAAACTAAAAAGTTTCTGCACAGCTAAAGATCTAGTCAAGAGCATCAAGAGAGAACCTACAGAATGGGAGAAAACTTTTGTCTGCTACACCCAGGACAGAGGACTAATATCCAGAATATACAGGGAACTAAAAAAACTAAACTCCAAACTCGCAAATAATCCAATCAATAAATGGGCTAAAGAACTCAAAAGGAACTTCTCTCCAGTGGAAGTCCAGAAAGTCCATAAATATGAGAAAATGCTCTACATCATTAACTATAAGGGAAATGCAAATCAAAACTTCAATGAGATACCACCTCACTCCTGTTAGAGTGGTAAAAATAAAAAATTCTAATAACAGATGCTGGAGGGGCTGTGGGAAAAGAGGAACACTGTTACACTGCTGGTGGGTCTGCAAACTGGTTCAGCCACTATGGAAAGCAGTGTGGAGAATCCTCAAAAAATTAAGGATGGAACCACCTTGCGACTCGGCTATCCCACTCCTGGGGATTTTCCCAAAAGAGTTAGAATCAGCTTATTATAGTAATGTGGCTTCCTCAATGTTTATAGCAGCTCAATTTACTCCAGCTAGATTATGGAACCAACCCAGATGCCCCTCACTCAATGAGTGGATACAAAAGCTTTGGTACATATATACAATGGAATACTACTTAGCCATTAGAGAAGACAATATTATGACTTTTGATATCAAATGGATGGAGATGGAATTATGCTAAGTATCCCAATCTCAGAGACTAAAGGGCGGAATGGTTTCTCTCATCTGTGGAAGCTAGAATACATGGGGAAGCAGTAGGTTAGACGGCTAACCTAACAATAACTTCAAATTGTATGATTCTCAGTGTAATAGGGGGATGGCTTCTTAGGATACTTGGAGGTGTAGGGAGGAGGAGGGGGAGGGTGTATGAAGAACTCATAGGAGACTGGAGAGTGGGAATATGCTGGAACCATCTCAGAAGCAGATGTCATTCCTCCATGAGCTACCCATTTAATGCAAGAGTTCTTCTGGGGGAAACTGCAACAGGTAAAACCCAAGGTGGTCATCCATGTTTTTGCATATAGTAATGTTAATGTTTTAGTTTATAAGGATGTCATAGTTAAAAAAAATGCTAACATTAGGTGAATCTGAATGAAGGTTATATGGAAACTTCCAATATTATCTTTGCATCTTTTATATAAATCTGCAGTTACTAAAAAAAAAGTTACTTAGAAACTGCAAATGAAATTTAAAAGTTCTCAGATCAATGAAATCTGACAGTATTTGTCATTAGTAGATGGAGGCTAGAGGATATCCTAAAGAAAATTTTTTCAGTGCTGGGGACCAAAGTCAGTACAATATGCATGCTCTAAAACTGTCCTAGAGACATTGTGACAACCACTGTAGTAAAGCTTCCATTATGTCATAGACATTGTGAGAAATATGGGTTAAATTATAAGATGTTCCTCAGAAAATACATGGTCCTCTTCATGAAAATTGGGGAAACAGGGTATTATTGCAAATATTGCTATGTCTAAGGAGACCAGTAAGTAGTGGCTCACATTTGAGGAACTTTTATAAAAGAACATTATGAAATTACTATTTATTCATTTAAACTTTACCATTATGTTAGACAATGCTATTGGGATAAAATATTTTAGTACATATTATGCCCCTGAAGTTACTTTTATTTCATTCTCATAACAACCTTCTGAGGTATTAACGACCCATTTTTTTCCCCTATGAAGCAGACTCCCATTTGCTGCTAGTTAATAACTCCCGCATGATTTTTTTGTGGTGGTTGTTAATGATAATAGCTATTATTTAGATAAGAATTTAGAAAAGTGCTGTAGAGAAATCTCAATAGTGTGTACTATGTCCTATAAGCTCTATAAAGTGGTTATGAGCATTAGAATTCTTTAAAATATTTATATAGTTTTTGTCTAATGCTTTTCAACAGTTATCACATATTCAGGAAGTGACTGGGTATGTTAGTCAGCTTTTTGTTGCTGAAACCAAAATACCTGACAAGAAGAATTTAGAGGAGGAAATTTGTTTTGGGTTCATGGTTTCAGAGGTTCAGTGCAGGGTTGTTCAACTCCATTGCTCTATGCCTGAGGTGAGGCAAAAACATCATGGCAGAAGGGCTTGGAGAAGCAACGCTACTCAATTCATTGCAATCAGGAAGAAAATAGAGTACATGAACAGCCAGGGAAAAAACATACAATCCCCAAGGGCACATTCCCAGTTCTTCCTCCAGCAACACCCCCACCTGCCCACAGTTACTATCCAGAATTCCGTCCTAATTATCAATACACTGACTAGATTACAGCTTTCATAATCTGATCTTTTCATCTTCTGCATGAACACAGGAGCTCTGGGGGAACAACTCACATTCAAACCATAATACTGGGATATCCTTTAGTTCTGTAGTAGCTGAGGCATTCTCTATTGAACCTGGACTTACAGGATAGGGAGGATTTTAAGGAAGGGAATTAGAAGATTACTTACTATGTGAAGAACTCATCACAGTAACACACTGAAAAAGAAAAATAGGGTTTCCCTATAAAAACTTAGATATTCATGTGGAATCACAATTCACCATTCAAATTGTATTTCAAGAGTAAGAAAATTATTCCTCCAACTACAGGGTCTCCTGCTGACAGAAAACACAGCTGTAAACTCCTACATGGATCATCTCAGTTGACCAGAACTATTTATACTCAGGTCATGCTTCCTTCCAGAAAAGCCTGTATGTAGTGAGTTGTTGAAGAGTCGGTATGAAGGCTGGGCCCACTTGCCCCAATTTTAGAAAACTCTGAAGTGTCTTCCTAGTTCCAGGGCACACCATGGAGTAATCTGAGGATTTTGTAGAGACTGCAGTACACCCAAACTTCTTTTTCTGTTCAATCCTTTTTTTCCTTTCCTCTAAGAATATTGCTTCCAAGAGTAAAGCCAATGATAGCCTTCGATAGTGCTTTACACTAGCGAGGCCTTTTCTTTGTTTTTTGTTGGCTTGCTCCCCCCCCCCCCCGCCCAGCTTGCAGTCTGGCTTCTGAGTAAGTTGTGGGGAAGGAGGAGAAAGCTGTTCATTGCTGGCAACAGAGAGGAAAAACTAAAGTGTATCTCTCCCTTGGAGTGAGAATAACTGCCACTGGAGGCCATTAGAGGCTACCATCAGCTACTGGAAGCTAGTAACAGGTGAGCCAGGGCATCAAAGCTTGACAAGCAGGCAAAAGGGAAAAGAACACAGGGATCTGCTTCCAACATGTAAATCTGTAATTCTTAAAAGAAATTGGCAGATACCTTGAGAGCAGATGAGTTCCTTCAGGAAGATCATAGGCTAGTGTGGCCTAGGAGTAACAATTAAAGGGTATCTTAGAAAGAATGCATGTTTTGAAGGCAGAGGGAGTGGTAGAAATATAAATTTTAGGTCAAAAGTTTCATGAAATGTTTGGAAAGGATCCACACTTTTTGTTTCCACACTCTTTCAATAGTTGTTTATTGGCAGTGGGCTGGAAAGGGAAATAGAAGTATCATAAGCAGATAGTGCCATATACCAATGTCACAAGAGAGTCAAGGGTGAAGGACTGGGAGTACAGCTCAATGATAGAGTGTTTGCGTGGCATATGTGAGACCCTGGGTTCAACCACCAGGACTAGTAAAAAAAGAGGCAAGAGTGTTGGGAGAGTTTCTGAATCCTGGATGAGGTCCCCATCTCAAAAGTAAACGTGGGAGAGGGCACAGCATGTGTTGTTGAGGGGAGTGTGATGGGAATACAATATTTCTTTTTCTCCCCTAGAAAATAGAGGGCATAAACCACAGTAGATAGATGGAGTGATTATTACAAAAAAAGAGGAATTATAGGAACTAGAGGAAGAAACCACTTTGAAAATTTGAAGACAGAGGGTTGAGAGCCTCAGAAATTATTTGTGGGTTTTTTTTTTAAATCACAGATGATTGTGTTTTTTAAATGAAAATTTTGCTCCTCAAAAGTGGTATGGAGCATTTGGATATGTACACAAAAATTTTTAATAAGTCTACAATAGGTCTCTAGAAAAGGAAATAAAAGCTATATTCTTTCATTGGAGAAGAGACAAGAATTTCTTCTGTAGAGTTAGAGAAAAAGCCAATCAAGGCAATGCACTTACTGAAAGATAAATGGTAAGGTGATGTACCCTTGCAATTTCTCAAGGTCACTGAGACTTAAATTGGAGATTTGAAGCTGATATATTGTTTCCTATAAATTTGTATGATTATTATTTCCTATGAACCAGGACAATAAGATTGGTTTTAGTGTTTTGAATATTCTTCTCAAAGTATTTGAAACTCCATTCATATTCAGCTCACCTATTCAGTTACAATATTATTCTTCTCCAAGGGTGTCATGGAAATTACTCTTAAGAGAAATAAAGATGTCTAGAGTTGATAACCTCCCTTCTCACTAGGAAGAGACATGTTGAGGTCATATGAGTCCTGAAAATCATCAGTTAGGTTCCTTTACTTTTAGCCTCCCAACTTCTCTGGGGATACTTCACACACTAAGATTTGCAAACAAATTATCTTTGATCTTACACCCTACAGAGATGGATATCCCAGTTTTGTTTTTCTCTTCTCTAAATTCATAGCTGACTCATGCTCTTGACATTGTTTTCACTTTTATTAGTCTCTAAAGTTATATCCTTCTAGTAGCAGTAGAATTAAACATTGTTTATAACTTGGCTTTATAAGAATTTACTGAGATTTCTTTTAGTTCTCTAAAGAGCTTCTTTTGTTCCATTGTGTTCTGTACATTAGAACCTATGTACCAACTCCCTTACTACTAACTTTCCACAGCTCAAGATGCCTTTCTTAAGAGAGAGAAAGAGAGTGTGTTATTTTTTTCGTCTGGTTTTTGTTTTCCCAACGCTTAGTTGTGTATGTGGTGCTGGAGAATGAACCCAGACCCTCGTGCATCCTGTGTAAGCACCTCTCTGGCCCCTCATGATGCCTTTCTAAGGTGTGCAGGTTACAACTAATATTGTTTTCTAGAAGTCTTCCGTGTTTAGTATTCTGTTAGCTTGGCGGCCACCACTAAATTGATCTTTGTGAATCTTCATTGTTTGGAGAAGTGTGTGTATCTAGGAATAAGTTTAGACATATTGTGTTTCTCCAGAAACATACAACCTGAATTGCAGAATAAAAAGAAAACCTACCATATTGAACATAGTAACTTAAGCCTTAAAAAGAGTTCAGGATAAATTTGTAAGACTGCTTTCTTTTTTCTATTATTTAATAAAATGCCTGAATTAAAAATTTGTCCACAATTCCTATGACTATAGCTCCAAATAGTCAATAATTTCCACATTCCCTTGAAGTGAGTTAAGATTGTTATTAGAATGCAAAGAGAATCAATAGTTGTTCACTTTTTGACTTCTGAAACCAGCTCTTAAAACCCACATCAAAATCAGTATTTTAAAAAGCTTTAGCTTTTACTTTATAATAACTGAGCTTGATTGAAGGGAACATAATCTCTTTTTTAAAATTTTTGAACAACCATACAAGTTTTTAACAAAATAATATAAAATGTGTATAGATTCTGGTATTACAATTACCCCCAGGAGTGCCCTCCCAAATCCCACCCTTATCCCTCCCTTCCCCTTCCCACAATATCTCTAAAAAAGGATTATGTTGTACAGCATTACATCTTCTCTGGATTTAATACATGATAATAGACCAACTTTCTCACTAGCCAGGGTCTAGATCCAGCCTCCACAGATGAGTGGAGACAATCGACCATTAGCTCTCTGGGTTAAGCTGATTTTACTCAGCATAATTTCTTCCATAGCCATCCATTTACCTTCAAAGGCTGCAATATCATTGTTTCTAATTGCTGTGTAGAATTCCATGGTATAAATGTACCACAGTTTTTGGATCCATTCATCCAGTGAGGGACATCTGGGTTGTTTCCATAATCTAGCAATAGTAAATTGAGCTGCTATGAACATAGATATTGCTGTGTCACTATAATGTGCTGATTCTAAATCCCCTGGAAAGATACCCGGGAGTGGAATAGCAGGGTCGTATGGTGGGCTCATCCCTAGTTTTTTGAGGATTCTCCACACTGCTTTCCAGAGGGGCTGTACCAGTCTGCAGCTCCACCAAAGTGTGTTAGTGTGCCTATCTCTCCACAGCCCCTCCAGCATCTATTGTTGTTTATTTTCTTCATCTTTGCCATTCTGACTGGCATAAGGTGATATCTTAATGTGGTTTTCATTTGCATTTCTCTGATTACTAGAGATTTAGAGCACTTTCTCATGTATTCATTGGCTTGATCAATGTCCTCTGGTGAGAAGTTTCTATTTAGCTCTTTGGCCCATTTATTAATTGGGCTATTAGTGTTTTTGTAGTTGAGATTTTTGAGGATTTTGTAGATTCTGGGTATGAGGCCCTTGTCAGAGGAATCATAGCCCATGATTCTTTCCATTTCCGTAGGAAACCTCTTGACTCCTTTGATTGTTTCCTTGGCAGTACAAAAGATTTTTAGCTTTATAGCATCCCATTCACTGATTTTTGACTTTACATTCAGAGGAACATAATATCTTGAGAATGAAGAACAGAAGACTCTGTAAGAAGCACTTGCAGACCTTAGGACTATTGTGATAAAATAGAAAGAAAATTGGGAAAGAAAGATCTGACTACTTAACCCTCCAGGACACTAGATGAGCAACAATTAGTTTATTAGATGGGTGATGTTTGGTTGCTTATAACAGAAACAACCTAATATACCTTAACCAGGTGAATTTTAAGAGAAATCCAGGAAAAGTTGTTCCAGGCTGGTGTGGCAGTGCCATGGTATCAGTGTCCTGGGTTCTGTCTTTTTGCTCAGTTATCCAGTTACCCCCTCTTTGGTTTTCACTGACTTGATGATTTCATGATCACAAGTTGGCTGCTCCAGCCCTGTGTCTGGGTTCTGAGTAGACAAGAAAGAGATGAGGAGGCAAGCTGTGAGGAGGACAGGGAAAGAAAAACATATCTGGACGTCTGTTAAGGTTCTAGAAGCCAAAGTTGCTCTGCCACGTCTAGAAGGGTCTGGGAAATACATCTTTTTTTTTCTGTTTTTTAAGTAGGGCTTCTCCATGGAAAGAATAACATCGGGTGGAGGAATAGAGTTAGATGGAGAATCAATTACAGGGAAGTTGGTGAGAGCTAAGATACAAGTCTGCCCAGAGGTTATCACATGGACAGAACTGAGTGGACATCATTGTCAGTGCCATGAACTTTTTTGTATGCTCTGAGAAGAATCCTTGAAAATTGTTCTTGTGGGACCCAGGGAAGGTTTTCCTGTGATGCCTCCCTGAAGCTTTTATGAGATGTAGTGAAGTTGCCCCCTTTGGGAACTGGCCTTTTCAATGTTCAGATAAAAATCAAAGGCCAGGAATAGAGGGTGGGTTTCATGGCACTTAAGGCAGGGCAGGGCAAAAGGGTAAAACTGAGCACCCATCCTTGAACAGAGATGCATGAAGTAAAATTTCGTCCTCTCCACCCTTGTGCTAATTAGTTGTGTGCGAGTGTTACAAAACATCTCTTCTGTGATGAAATGTTTTCTTAAATTCTTCAGAGCTTTCATTTCAGTTTTAAGAAAATCATGGAGAAAAAAGAATTTGGAGAAGGAATGGGGAAAACACCAATAGGAATTGTCAAATGAAGCTCTGCTTGAGCTAAGTATAGCAATAAATCTAAAACACCACCAACAATGACTCTCACTATAAAAACAAATATTCTTGGACAACTTTTGGTAGTGAACATCATTGCTTTTAGCCTTTGCATCTGCGTGTGTGTTTCCCATTATGTTTATTTGATTTATATTAATATCAAAGTTTCATTTCTATTGTGGTAATGAGTGTTCATATGCTTTCCATTTGGGGGTGTGTTGGATAAACAAGATATTTCTTTTCATAGGCTATTCTGGGGGAAAAACACTGTAAATGAGTAATGCCCCCTAAATTATAAGGGAAGAAAAGAACTATAGAGTTGAATAAATATAAACTTTTTTGTTTTACTTGCATAATTTCAGAGAGACGATGATGTTCTTCCCCCCGCCCCCCAATGCATTAGGTGGATACTTCCAGAGGTGTACCTTTATTGTGCTATGCATTTGATTCGTGATTCATAAAGCACCTTTGTACGAAAGCTGGACAGCGTCTACGCCAACACACTGACTTTAAAGATATGCCTTAGCCATAATTCTCTGTGCTTTCTCTATAGCTGCAGGGAACACCAATAGAATTTAAATGCAGTCTCTCAAAGTAAAATTTGATAAAAAAAAAGAAGCTTAAATAAAGTATTGTTGGTAAAAATAACAGGAAGACAATAACAAGGGACAAAAGAAACAGTATTGTTCCCTTCAGAACTATGTTTTGAAAGAAAAAAAATGCTGGGCTTTTCATTCATATCATTAAAGCACTTTCCTCACACACACCTTCAGAAGAAAATGGCATTATCGCTGCAGAAGAAAGACATAGGCAGATGTTGTTTTCCTTTTAACTGGAACCAGAATACTATGATTCTGATTAGTTATTGCAAGTTTCAAAGTCTGAGAACCTCATCTGAGCCAGGGACACATATGGGCTTTCGCAGGATGGAGTGTTTGCCTGTGCGTGTTCTTCTTGACACAGCTCCAAAAGTGTGGGATTCCAACAATCACAGACGACTTCACCCTCCATTTGCTTTGATGAGTAGAGCAATTCACACAATACCAATAAATTCTGTAAATGGTTTTCTGTATATCATGGGCTCTTACTCTTTTTGGTAACATAATCAGAGAGGTAAATAATAGCAGTTAGAGCAGAATGAAGCAGTGTAGCCCAGTGGAGAAACTACTATTAGTCTTCACATTTTATCCTGCTGGATAAGAGCTTTAAAACAAACATTTTTTAAATTATTAAAAATTCTCCTAATGAATCAAAAAGACAACTTTTGGTGCATATATTTCATGTATGGCATATATTCAAGAGCTTTGTATAAACCTTGAATGAGGAAGGAATAGCTTGTTTAGTATATGCAATAGGTAGGAGTCTACATCTAGATTCTATACTGGATGAGTAGTAGATATTATTTGTGATATACAGAAAATTAGAAGCTTACAAGTCCACTCTAATTTTCTAGATCCTGTAGGAAATGCTGTATCATCCTGTTGTCTTCCTCTGTATGTCTTGGGCACCAGGTATAAGGAAATCATACAGTCTTGAGGCTTTCCCAAGTAGTATGAGAGTGGCCCTTTTATTCACTCATTTTTTCTTCAAAAATAATGACTTTTGCATACATAGCATTTTATCTTTCAAATCTCATAATACCTATGGTTGTCAGAGTGTGTGGCTGTATCCCCATTTTGTGGAATAAGAGCTCTTAAGATCTGAAGATGTTAGATGACCTACCCACAGTCTGCAAAATCCCGTAACCAAAAGTAGAGTGCCTGAAAGTCTAGAATCTCTTTTTGCTATTGCTAATGTTGCTTTTGCCACCAACAAGATTGAATGACCTCCAGAAATTGAGCTGTCCCAAGATGCAGGCCAACTGGCTTGTTTTCCAGCACAGGTTGGGCCAGCTGCTCACTCGCCAACCTGGGGTGGAGGGGGTGAACTGAAGGAGAAACATCTGACTGCTGTCTGGGATTCTCTGCCTCCCATAGCATGAGCTGTTAGGGATTCTGTCTGCTGTGGCAATTTCATATCTGACACAGGGTTGTGGTAATACAACCCTTGTAGAAAAAGAAGAAAAACAAGCCTATCTCTGTGGTGCTTAGATCATTCAGCCATGAGTAAATGATTGCATGGAGACTTGTATGAGGAATAATTAAACCACATTTACACATGATGCCAAATAACAAAGATAATAGCAACCTATGATATTCAATTCAATGTAAGACTCAATGTTGTAGCTCCTTTTCCCTGAAGCTTATGTATTGAGACAAATGACTCTGAGACTCAGTGTTGATTTCAGACAGAAATGCTCTGTATGCCCAGAATTTTCTATTTTGGCTAATGAGATGCTGATGCATATCAATGCAACTAAGAAAATTAAAGAACCCAAAAGAAAACTATTTTGAAGATAGTAATGCCATCCAGGACCATCTCAGTGTGAGATAGGTCTTTGGATGATCTCATGTCCTATAGGATATGTGAATTGCCTCTGCAGTATCCTGAGTGCACAGTCTCAGCCTTTTTCTAGATCCTAAAAAATACCAAAACTTTTTGTTTGTTACAATAGTCAATTCTTTCTTGGGCAACTATAATTGCTACAGCTTTTTCTAATACTGAAAGGACATCAACTCCTTCTAGTTTCCAGATGCTAATCTTCTTTCTACCTGTGCCCCTCTCCCCTTTTAAGTAATATTGCTCTACACTTGCTGGGTAGCATTTAAAGAGAATTTGAAAAATTAGTGTGTGGTATAAGACCTACGTGTGCTGAAACATATTCTACAACTGGATGTTTGAACTGGATCTTTGAAAAACTGCAAAATGGGTGAAAAACAATGAGAATACTTAATTTTTTCTTCTGATGTGCTCTATTTTTAAGAGCCCCTTAGCATACTGTTTGGACTAAATTACAATTCACATGTATGTGGGCATGCAAGTCTGACATTTAGATTGGTGGGTCTATGGGGAGCTTGTTGGGTTAAAATGAAATTGAGGGGGTTTTCAGGACTGACACAATGATTGAGATGAAGAGGACAGCATGGTGTGCCCATCACATCATCCCCCTGAGCCTAGAGAGCTCCAGTCATAAAGTATAAGGACTTGCCTGGTGTGGTGGCACACAACTGTAGTCCCAGTGGCTTGGGAAGGTGAGGCAGGAGGATCACAAGTTCAATGCCAACCTCTTGAGCAAATTAACCCATAAACAACTTAGTGAGATCCTGTCTCAAAATAAAAAATTAAAAGGACTGAGAAAGTAGAAGGATTCCATGTGATACTGGAAAAGAGTGTTTGAGTTTAGTTATGCTACTCTCCCTAGAGTCTCTTTGAGTCTCAAGGTTTTATTGCTCTAGGAAATTTTTTGGCAGAGTCACTTTGAGTGAGGACAAAATGAACTGGATGGAGGTAAACGGGCAAGAAAAATTTCATTCAAGACTATTGCAATAAGGGAGAGATTGAACACTGCTGAAAAAATAAAGCTAGGTGAGAGGATTGAACTAGTGGAAAAGTACTGGAAAACATTAATGGAGGGGTTGGTTCTTGCTAACCGATGCTGTTGAAGATGGGTTCCTATCCTAACATGGAGACTGGGAGAAAGGGGTTCATCTTCCTTGATGATAGCCTTTCAAAAGGATGGCTCCATAGCCATCCATTTACCTTCAAAGGCTGCAATATCATTGTTTCTAATTGCTGTGTAAAATTCCATGATATAAATGTACCACAGTTTTTGGATCCATTCTTCCAGTGAGGGACATCTGGGTTGTTTCCATAGCCTAGCAATAGTAAATTGTGCTGCTATGAACATAGATAATGCTGTGTCACTATAATGTGCTGATTCTAAGTCCCCTGGAAAGATACCCAGGAGTGGAATAGCAGGGTCATATGGTGGACTCATCCCTAGTTTTTTGAGGATTCTCCACACTGCTTTCCAGATAAGATGTAATGTTTTACAACCTAATACTTTTTTTAGAGTTATAGTGGGAAGGGGAAGGGTGGGATAAGGGAGGGTAATTGGGAGGGGGGCACTCCTGGGGGTAATTGCAATATCCAGAATATATACACATTTTATATTATTTTGTCAAAAACTTGTATGATTGTTCAAAAATAAAAAAATTAAAAAAAAGATGGAGATGAAAGCTGAAACAACAACAACAAAAAAAAAAAGGATGGCTCCCAGATCTTTGAGAAAGATCTTCCTAATTGTAAACCTAACAAAAAGTTGAAAGAAGATTTACCTTTCAAGGGGGCTGAGTAAAAAATTGTAATGGCAAGTTTTCTAAAGTGAATTCTGGAAGGAGGAGGAGGAGGAAGAGGGGGAAGGTGAAGGTGAAGGAGATGGGGAAGGGAATGAGACTGAGAAGGAAAAGGAAGCCTTCAGAAAGAAGCCTGTCTGAAGTTTAGTCAAGCTGAAGGGAGCATACTGCCTTGGTCAGACTTGGACATTCTCATGGAACACGGCTGTAGCAATGGCTCTGAAAGACACTAGGGGAATCCTTGAAAAGACAGGCTGGGAGATTGGGAGGAAACAGCTCAGGAAAATGTAGGAGATGACTCTGAGACTTCTAGAAGCTCCTGGAGAAGTTTGCAAATATGAATTGTGTAATGAAGGAAGAGATAAGATGAATAATGCATAGGTTATCACCATTAATGTCAATCCCACAGGCAGCCAGCAACTGGCAAGCCCTGGGGATGCACAGAGAACCAAACTTGAAACGTTTCAACCTGATTTTGAACTTGTTACACTCTTCAGTACAAGACTGTATGTGTGTATATATTGATGTTTTATCATTTGTTTAAAAAGTATATAAAGGTATTTATATCGGTTGTTACTGGAATTAAGTAAGTGTATGTGTTACCTTTTGTAAGCACTATGAATGACAGGTCAGATGCCTTTCTATTGATCTCTAGTGTGTTATCCATTACTTAACTTCATGTGACCCTATTACACCTATTTATGATCATTGTAATTTTTCATAACATAATCTTATTATTTCTCTTAGACTGTTTTTTTTTGAAATTCACTCCAGTTCCCATTAATTTAAGCAACATAACTTGTTTTAACTTGAATTTTTATTTGTTATGCTCTATTCATCTCCTGGCCATCCAAGTCTTCACTTTGAATTTCTTTCAGAAACATTATCTTTTAGAAGGTCTTCTGTGATGAACTGGAAGCCAGTGGGAGTCTTATCCACATCCTCTTATCTAAATATACATGTAACCACTGTCATTTGCCCACCACTGACAAAGTGCTTCCTTATTTGGCTACTAGATTTTGTTTTCATACATCTGTTCAAATCTGTCTAAATTACACTATCTAGTCATAGGTTGCTTGATATCAATAACTAATATAATCAATTTAGTTTATAGAATGCCTGAAATTGTCAAAGAAAATTTTGAGCTTTTTGATGGAAAGTTTGGCTATCGATTAAAAAATAAACCAAAAAAACAAACAAACAAAAAACAACCTACCCTCAAACCTGTCATTTATTGGAAAATTAAGCCTTTGATTTGTTTACCAGAAAAAAAAGTCCTAACTTTAAAAAGAATTGCTTATTTTTTCATTAAGTCTTCACAACAAAAACATAATTTAAAGAGGACAATCTAAAGATGCAGTGTGGTTACTTTGCTATTTGGCCCTTGTTCTGTAGTAATTTGGTCTGAACAAGACCCGAGTGTGTGCTATTCTTTGGCTTTATAGCATTCTAACCGTAGGCACTGATGGCATGCAGGATTATGGATTAAATAGGGCCAACTCCTGTCAGCAATTTGTTACGAAGTTCCCACAGAGATACCGATGGCGCTAGTGAACAATGATGTTGTAGTGTGTTATTTTGCTTTAGGAAAAACCACAGCAGTCCAACACAGGGTTCAGTGCCTAGTATGGGAAGCCTCTTCCCTATTTGATGTAAATTAAACCTTGAGTACACTCTTCCTGGCACTGCAATAGCATCTGGGTTCTGGTCAAGTTCTAATTTGTACAATTGCAGATTACCTGTGAATAAGAAATATATTCAGTCACATCTTACCATTGTTGTGTAAGTTTGCCTGAGGTTGCTAAATCACTTTGCATTCTGCCGCTGTGTACAACCAGTGGGCTCTTTGAAATTTCAGCATGAAAGGTTCTCAAGAAAACATGAAAATCTTTTAACTTAAGGTTATCTCCAGGAGTCTACTTTTTTAGTGTAGTTATGCAATTGTCTGAACAAATGTACTTTTCTTCAGCTGTATTTAATGCTTTTTAAATTGATGGACTTGCATTATAGGTTTTAGGTCTTGTGATTTCAATTTCATTTTGAGGGAGTGGAAGTTTTAGGTGAGATTCCAAGTCTTGTGAGATGAAAAATTAAAATATGATTAATTAGATAGTAACTTATTGATTTGAATTTCTTAAAAACAAACCAATAGAAAATATTAATGGAGGGGTAATTGAGTTATTTGTGAATGCTTGTGTAAGCAATGGATGTCTGCTGGGTCAGTAAACTATGCAGTGAACTATGACTTGCAGGCCAAATCAGGTCTGCCACTTGTTTCTGTAAATTAAGTATTATTGGAGCATAGGTGGGCCCATTTGTTTATATATTTTCTATGGGTGCTTTTGTAGAGACACATGACCTACAAAGCCTAAAATATTTATTATCTGGATCTTTCTAGACAAAGTCTATTGACCTTGGATTTACACCATTAATTTTATCTCATGAAATCAAAGCTGAATAGGTACAACGTCTGAATTAAGAGAAAATCAAAGTACACATTTGAGAAATAATTAAATCCAGGACTTATCTATCCCTTGGACTCTGGCTTGATATTTGAGGAAGCCACAAGTCTCTAGGCCCTAGCGTTTATCTGTGACTGTGGCACCAGCATTTGATAGACTATCTTTTTGGATTGATTGTGTGTATATTTTACCTAAACCCTTGGAGTTAAATTTTTTTTTGCAGCAGCCTCATGTTCTAATATACCTGCTTATGATTGTTGATGTGCTGAAGTTTGCTCATATATTATGAAGCAAAGCAATATACTTCTATCTTATCATTCTCTAAAATGGTCACACAGCTCTTTCTAAAATAATATTGTAGACTAAGCAGAATGTACCTCTGTATTTTGGAATGGAATTACTCATGCTCACACCACTTGGGAGATGAATAGACAACTGGTTTGTAATTTTTCTTTTGTTCCTATAGAACTACCCATTCTTGGTTTATTTTATCTTGAGTTCCCCCTCAAAAAACCAGAGCTTAAGAAAAGGGATACAAGCAGACAGTATATTTGGGGATGTGGGACCAGGGGATGGGAGTCAGAGGACTAAGAGTAGTGAAGCAAAGAAGAGAGTAAAGCTAATTCATGACAGGAGTTACTAATTTTGAGTGCTACTTCTATAGGCAACTGGAATTCAGTTTTGCTGATAATTCTCTGCAGAACTGTGTAGAAGTTGCCTTGAACTTGTGTGCTGTAAACATAGGAGAGGGGATGTTTATTAGCTTCCAACCCCAATTGCTCAAGGGTTAACTAAGGGCTGCTGACATCTTTGTATATACAGTTGAGTATATTGTAGAATGGGTGAGCAGGCTAGTCTAAGGTAGGCATCTCATCCAGTGGAGAGAAGAATTCTTGAGGCACTAGAGACCGGATATGCTGCTGAGTCAATGTGCTATTGCTGTAGCTGGTTGCCATAGCAATGGCGAGGACAAAGTTGTGGGCCAAGAGGATGTGAGACAGGGCATAGAAGATGGATGTCCCACACAGCCCTTCTCAATTTGCTTCAGACCTGGGGGGATCAACCTTTGGGTTAGGTCATCTGAACTTCCTTGCCATCTGGAAATCTGAAGGCAGGAGAACAGAATGGTTTCCCCATATTCCTCCTCCCTTGCATCGCCTGCCTATTTCTTTTGGCTGCAACTTCTTTTGAGTAGTCCATCTTCCATGGCTCTCTTTGGGCTTTGGTTAACCCCATTCTCTCTATACTAAAGGTCACATCTCCTACCAGGAGGCGTTCTCCTATAGCCACAGCTGTTCCTTGGATATAATAACCTCTTACTCCTTTTATCTTTCAGGCCTAGAGTAGGTTTCACCTCTCAGATGGTGCTCATCTTTAGAATCTGCCCAAGCCCCTGTAAATAGCTCTTTCATTAAACTTTCACATTTTAAGTCCTTTGCTTTTTATTTTATACCTGAACAAAATGGTGTTTTATTAGCAGTGATGAGGAGGGAATATGTTGGCGTTGGCATCCAAGCAAGAGTATCCACTATTTCAGAGTCAGAACCAAGATAAAGCTTGCCACCGGCATTATGGCTTCAACATACTTAGAAAAATGGCAGAGAGATGAAATTCCTCCTCTGAGATAGCATTCAGCTCCAGTGGCCCACTGCTCCCATATTTTCTGCTGTTCAACTGGTAATGCTGTATTTAAATTATCATTGCATCATATTTTCTTCTTATAACATTAGAATATTTTCAGTGTATGTTATTTAAGCAATAGAAAAAGGCATAAATGTGAAAATTTCCCTTATTTAAACCACTCACATATCAATATTGTTAACATTTTAGAGTATATTCCTTCAGACTTTCGTGAATGAGTCTATCAAAGCAATCAGTGCATTAATCTTAATGTCTGAAAAGAGGACACCAACTGTATCACAGTGGAAGGGGTGAGAGGAAATAAAGGGAATTAGTCATCCTTTGGTTAGTAAAGACCCAGCTTGGACATATCTCTTATTATTCAAGGATATACATGTAAGATTTTTTAAAAAGGAAATACAAAAAGGAAAGAAAGAAAGAAAACAAGTGAGCAAATATTGAAAATCCTTTCCAAAATATTACTATTTAAGAATCAAAGGAAGGCCATATTTTTCAGAAATATTTTTGTTGCAGTTTGGATAGAAAGTGATTCCCAATGACTTGTGTTGAAGGTGTGGTTCCCAGTGCAGCAACATTCAGAAGTGGGCCTCTGGCGAAGCAACTGAATCATTAGGACTCTGACCTCATCAATTATTATGGATGGGTTCATAGCTGGTGGCATTATTGGGAGTTGGAGAAAACTTCAGGGGGTATGCTAGTTGGAGGAAGCTGGTCACTGTGTGTGTGTGTGTGTGCGTGTGTGTGTGTGTGTTTGTGTGTTTTAAGAGAGATGGAGAGAAAGAATCAGTTTTATTTAGTTTTTCGTGTGGCCTTCCTTGCTCCAAGACTTCGTTGGGTACGAGATGCTGGGGTTTGACTCACATACTTGTGTTTGTCAGGCAAGCGCTGTAACTGCTGAGCCACCACTCCAGCCTGAGGATGTGCTCTTGAAGGTTATTTATTGTCCCGATCCCCTTCCTCTCTCTCTCTTTCTCTCTCTTTCTGCTTCCCAGCCATCATGAGGTGAACAGTTTTGCCCTGCCATAGTCTTCTGCTATGATTTCCTACCTCATTGCAGGCTCAGAAACAATAGAGCCAGTCGGTTACAAATGGAAACCCTTAAAATCGTGAGCCAAAGTAAATTTTTCCTTCTGTAAGTTGTTCTCAGATATTTTTTTTAACAGTGATGAAAAGCCAACACAATTTCTCTTGGTTTAATACTTGCGGCAATTTAAATGTCCATCGGGGGTAATGGATACATTGTGGTGGATTAATTTAGCAGAATTCTGTGTCTTTGGTAGAATGGATAAATAGATGTTATATGCTAATATGAAATGATCTTTGACACACATTGAGAAAATAGTAAGGCCTAGTACAATATGATACCTTTTAGGTTATAAACAAAAGACCAATATATGTTTACATGATTATACATCACACATTTCTGGGTGGAAATTAAAGACTATTAATGTTAATAGTTAATTACAGGAAATGGCAAGTATTGGAGGTAAAAATGCAATTTTCTTTTCATTATATTTGTTTTTGCCATATATTATTTTCTCTATTCACATATTATTCAATTGGAAAATATTTACAAGGACATACACAGTTGCATCTTAATTATATGCTACACTTCAAGAAAACACAGAATCTCTGTGTTTCAACAATTCTTCAAGAATTTAGAGGATAAAAGCATAGAAAAAAATTAATAAGAAGGGGTTGTAAGCATGAAAGGCAAAAATCCAAGAGTTGAATTACAGAATTTGGTCTTCTAAGAAGAGAGAACAAATCAAACAGAGAAATAATAACATACAAATTTCCTGAGATGAATAATAATCAGAGGTAGTACATGAGGCAAAAGAAAAATAATACCTACTCATATCCTGGAGAAATCTTTGAATTTCAATAGTAAATGAAGAGTTCTCTTTGCATCCAGAAAAACAATGTTGAGAGGTCAGGCTATCTCAGTCTGTCTCAGTCTTTTCCTGTGTAACACTGAGCAATAGTATAAAATTTTAAAATGAAAAGAATCTGAGACTAAACAGGAATTGGCTATTTAGTCATGGTACTTATGTGTAAAGGAATCAGAGAAATTTTAATTTAACATATACTAATATAGTCATATGAGCTTTAGAAATATAACCCACATTACTCCTGATTTAAAAAAAAAAAGATTACTCAAAGATGCACTTAAACTAGCCAAGAATTTTTAAATTAAAAAAAAATACTCAGGAATTCTGTCCCTGGGAAGATGGAGTAGGTATACTTTTCCTTATTCCTCCCACTGAATACAAATAAAACTACCTGATTTTATATAAATTGAAAAAGCAAAAAACAGCAAAAGAAGACTCTGAAAGGTGGAAAGAAGAGGGTAGACCGGCTGGAGACCTTAGGACCCAAGAAATGACACAGTGCTGTTTCCTGGATTGTTTTTGCCTCATATGTTGCAGACTTGGACCTGAAGAAGCCAACAGCTCAGAAAAACCAGTGGACATATGTTTTAAAAAATCCCAGATGAATCCTCCTCCCTCTAGTCAAAGGGCCAAGAAAGGAGCAAATCAGAAAGATCAAAACAAACACCATCAAACCAAACCAAACAACCCATGAAAGCACTTGTTGGATTATAAGCTATTCTGGTCAAACCCCACAGAAATCCTGAGATTCCACACCTATTCACACCAGTCAAGGCTGAAGGGAATCTTCTACCTTCACCAGAATGGGGCCTATACTCATCTCGCCTCTCAGGGCAATGTCTGGGAAGGCTGAGTAGGAGCCAAGGCTTTCATATTTGCTGGGCACTAATGAAGCCCCAGCTACTCTGTGGCATCAGTAGTACTACCTGGGAATCTTGAACTTCCAACCCATCTTCTCTTTGTTGCTGTAATGAATGAAGCACCTCTGTCTCTCCTGCTTTTCTACCAGAAAGTCAGGACTTTCCTCACTGCTCAGTGGTAAAAAGGCTACCATACGCCCCTTAATGTCAGCAGAGGCCATAGGAACAATACTACATATACGTTCAACATCTTAGATGAGTAAACCAATTCCGCCAAACACAAATTATTATAGTTCATCCAATATGAAATAATTAAAACAACCTAGAAGTATTTTTTTTTAGGTAGAGACAAGATTATACTAGTAGCTAAATGGAAATTCAAAGGAGCTAGACACTACAGCAATCTGAAAACAAAAGATCAATTGTAAGCATACAGATTATTCAAATTTCTACAGTAATTAAAACATTATTGGCAGAAATATGGGCACATAGACTAATAGACATAACAGAGAACCCTGAAATAAACATTAAAATATGCCTTATTGATTTTGTCACAGATACAAAAGTAATTCATTGGAGAAAAACTACCCTTTTCAACAAATGGTGCTAAAGCAAATGGACAATCACAGACAAAAACCTGTCTCATCTTGTATAGGTTTTAACTCAAAATGGATCATGGGCTTCAGTGTTAAATATAGAACTATAAATTTTTTGAAAATCAGAGAATATCTTTGAGGTCTAGAGCTAGACTTGATACTAAAAGCATGTTCCACAAAGGAAAAATTGACATGTGACTTCATTAAAATAAAAACACTTTTCCTGTGTGAAAGATCCTTTTAAGGGGATGAAAAGACCGGCTACTTAAACTGGGAGAAAATATTCACAACCTCATGTTGGACAAAGGGTTAATTTCTAGATCATGCAAAGAACTCTCAAACCTCAGCAGTAAAACACAAACAAGCAACCCAATTAAAAAAATGGGAAAAGTCAAAAAGAGACATTTCAAGAAATCAGATCCACAGATGGAAAATGAACATGTTGAAAGATTTTCAATAATACTGTCAGGAAAATATCAGTCTATACCAGTTAGAATAGATAAAATAAGAAACTGACAATGAAAAATATATTTTTGCCTCTCCTTACAGCTTTGATAATATTCTACTAATTTTCTTAACATTTTCCTTGCTATTGTTTATTTTTTCTTAGATGATTTGAATTTCTCTACGACTTGGAGTTTATAAGCTGGTTTGTATTAAGGTTAAATATCAAATGATTAGATAAAACTTTGCATCCCAAAACTTAATTTAATACACTAATGAAATAACTCAAGTAATTGCTAAAGGCAAAATCAACTAACATAAAGTTAAGCATGTTTGTAATTTTATTTAAGCCTCCCAAGGACAGGAGTACTATCGACCCTGTTCAGAGCTGAGAGTCCAGGGCGGTGTTAGTTTAGGTGAGATAATCAATAAACCCTTGATAAATAAAGTGATAAATAAAAACAGAACATGTTGAATGTTAAATAGAAAGACTATTAATAGAACTATAAATTCTACCAAAGGATGCTCAGGGCCACATTCTTTTTTCTTTTTTGGTACCAGGGATGATTGATTCCAGAGTGCTTAACCACTGATTCACATTCTCCAACCTTTTTTTTTGGGGGGGGGGGCAGGATCTTGCTAAGTTGCTCAAGGCCCTGCTAAGTTGCTAAGACTGACTTTAAACTTGCAATCCTTCCACCTCAGCCTCCTGAGCCTCTCAGATTACAGGTGTGCTTCACTGTGCTCAGCCGGGCCACATTCTGTAGAATTGTACATTTGGCTCCTGGAACTGTGAAAATGGACAGGTCAGTTAAGCCAAGTGTGGACTCAGAACATGCTGGTGGGATGAACATCTGGCACCTTCTGGAGCCAAAATTCATCAAAGAAGGGAAATGGACCTCTGTGGCAATTTAGTGGCATTGAAAATCTTAAAGCCTTTTTTCTTTTTCTGTTTATTTTTGAAATTGTTTAGCAGATATTGAAGCCTTCCATTTCAAATCAGAAATAAAACCTTAGTGGGAACAGAGTGGTTTTGGTTGGCCTAGAGACTTGTTACTGACAGCAAAACCCTTCTTGAATGCACAGTTGGGAATGGAAGAAGGTTGCTGTGTTGCTGGGTGTTGAGATATGGAGGAGGGAGAGGTTTCATTGATTTAGGGAAGAATGGGAGACCACTAAAGACTCACTGTGATGACTGTACATGCTCCAAATATTAATTTTCCAGAAAATAAAAGCAGAGGAACAAATGAAATCTCAAGCAAAGGACCCACAGTTGAATGTTTGGATTGTAGAGAAAGTCCCTTTTTGTAGTCCCTGTTTCATTCATAGTTCCCTGACAATTGTCCCTGACAATTATGTATGTGAGGTCTGAATGTTTGTGTCCCCAAATTCATATGTTGAAACCTAATCACCAGTGTGATGGTACAGGAAATGGGACTTTGGGAGGTGATTAGATCATGAGGGCAAAACTCTCATGAACTGAATTAGTGACTTTATAAAGGAGTCCCCAGAAAGCTGCCATGTCATTTTCTTGTCATTTGAGGACATGGTCAGACAGCCGCAACTATGAACCAAAAAGTGAGCTCTCATCAAATATCAGATCTGCTGGTGCCTTGATCTTAAACCTCCCAGATTCCAGAATTGCAAGAAATACATTTCTGTTATGTAGGAGCTATTCAGTTTATGATATTTGGTTATAATAGCCCTCAAAGATTAAGGTTATGTACAATAAGTCCAGTTTTCTGATGGTGAAATAAAATGAAATATTTCTTTCTTGGTCAATCAGTCCTCAGAAACTTACCACTTTTGACCTGTGAAAAGATCAACCAAAGTCAAATAGAAGCCTTCAAATGTCAAAATGTTGAATCATGCAGATAATTAACGTTTCCTATCATGGTTCACACTCAAGTGCTTGGGCTTCCCGTGTAATACAATTTAACATGCTCTCTTTTAATCACATAGTATTTCCCAAGACCTTGTTTGGAATCCTAGCCAAACCTTCTAACCTTCCAGGTGCCTCACTCACATATAAGATTGGTTGCCTTTTTGCTTTTGTTTGGAAGGTCACCTTTATCAGGACTGTAATTAATTCTTGCCAGGCTAATAGTGTTCCCTGTGAATCACACAGGTCTGGAGGGGAGAAAATTGATAATCTAATATCCATGGCAAAGTGAGACATTTTCACCTTCCAGACCAGGTATCTGGCACTCTCTCTTTTTGGCTTATGCTGCTTGGTCTGTAGTTATAATTGCTTCTAGATGTAGGAAAAAATTTTTTAAAATGTTCCTTTGGCTTTCTTTATATTAGCAGCAAGTTCTGCCCCTGTTCTCAAATACAAAGCAGATTCTAAATCATCCCATCCCTCACCTGGAAGCAAAAGCTTTTCATGCAATAAGATACAACAGCATAGCTTGCATGAGGTTTTTGGTAAAAGGCCAAATATTCAAAAAACCATCTGCTTGCACTGCTCATAAATCACAGAAATGATTGCCCTTGATCTACAGCCATTCCCCATTATAGAGGATATTGGTTTCCAAAAGATGTCACAGCATATTGAAATGAGATGGTCTCTTCCAAGCAGAAAATTCCTCTTCATCACATTATTATAGGTGAAGTAGAATTATGTCATGTTAGTCCTCAAAGGCAGATAGGATCTTAGAGAAGACGCAGGTAGAGGGGTGGTTGTAAATTCTGCAACTAGCATAAAGGACAAGCTGTTAAAACTTTTTATGCTTTGCTCCACTCAAATGCTATAAGTTTGAAATGATTGGGAGCATGGACTTCTATTTCTGAAGATGTCTTTTAACTGAGTGTCCATCTTGTCACCCATAACACTCTTTCTCACCCAGAGCAGACACTACAGCAGTTAATAGAATGAGTATAAAGAATGACTGTACTGCAAATAGCCCATGAAAGCTAGACACTGTCATTATTTAGCACTTGGGGAACCATCTGCAATGTACTTGGCATTGTACAAGACGCAGGGGATAACAGGATGTCTGGCCAATGGCTTTGGTGATCTGAATGAGACACAACCTTCCGAGGAGCTGGCACGGCACTCACAGACAGTGCTCACTCACCCTGACAGCCACTGAAGTGCTGGTTCTGAAATCCACAAAACACTGGGCAATTCCTGATATGTGTTTTACACCAGGTTCACTCCAGCTGGGCTCTTCTGATAGTGTGTTGTTGGGTGGCTCACAGGGAGCTGGTGGCAGTTACAGGCTCATCTGTGGTGTCTTTGTTCAGAAATTGGTTACAATAAGGCCACACTCATTCTGAGTTTACCATCTGTTTAAAATCATAAAAAGGAAAACTGAGTAGTGTACAAGAACTCTCTGTACTGTTTTGAAATTTTTCTAGAAATCATAGAAAACTATGCTAAAAAAAACTTATTAAAACATATCTATTACCTGGCATGGTGGCACACACTTGTAATCCCAGCAATTCTGGAGGCAGAGGCAAAAAGACTGCAAGTTCAAGGTCAGCCTTTGCAACTTAGAAAGTCCTTAAACAACTTAGCAAGACTCCAACTCAAAATTAAGAAAAAGAGAAAGGGTTGGGGTTATAGCTTAGTGGTAAAGCACCAAACAAAACAAAAAACCCTGAAAAACCAAACTTTTGAGAACTGGTATCCAGTCAGGTTCTGTTCTAGGTGTGTAGGTAAAATGTACACTTAAAGACTTATGTTCTAGCTAATATCTAGCTTAGAAATATGCATCAGAGATGGGGAGGAAGCTCAGAAGTAGAGTGATTGCCTAGCATTTAAGAGTTCCTGGAGTCTAAAGAAGGGTAAAAAAAAAGAAAGACAAAGAAATACTGTGTCAAATGGTGAAAGTTGTACACCACTGCAAGGAGGGAGATGGCTGGTGGAATGAGCTCAGAGGGTGAAGCAAATAAGATAATGGTTAAGTAAAGTACGTTGGTGTTTTAAGAACCTGGGTTTGTGCCCCACTTCTATAACTAAGGACATATATTACTTTAGGTAAGTTATCTGACCTCTTTGAAGAGTTGATGATCATAGCACTATCTCATAAGAATCATGCAAGGATTAAAAACTATACATTTATATAGCAAGTTCCCAGGTGATGCTGATCCTGGGTCTGGGCAGGGGCCTGAGAATCTCTGTTCCTATTAAGCTTGGGGGTGATCTGAGGCTGCTGATTCTCAAATAGCATCTAGAGTAGCAAACTTCTGGAGCAGAGGTTCTCAAACATTAGCCACCCAGGGCAGCATCAGAGAGTCTTCTGTATTTGCTTATTTTCTAGTTGTCCTTGAAATAAATCCTGAGTGATGGAGACTATTTCTTTTCCTTGCAAACTGAAGCTCACACACACACAGGCTGGAAAATATGTGTGTGTACATGTGCAAGTTGCATATGCACTCACAGTGCTCACTGTTGACTCAACATGAACTTCAAATGTCTCAGGAGTCAGTGAAACAACCAGAAAGAGGTTCCTGTTGCCCCTGCTGTAGTGAGCTCACAGTCTCAGCTAGCTACTTCTTTCTCTGCTTTTCTTGACTGCAGAATATTCCATTGTCTACTTTCTATTGCTTATCCCCCTGGCATGGCTCTCCAGCAGTTACGTGTGTACTACAAGGTTTAGCCTCTCTGGTAGAGCTGATTGATCTGGAGGTGGACACATCCCCTTAGCCGGTACAATATTATTCTTTTTCATGGGAATTATAAAATCAGCATAGAGATCTTAGGGAGGAGCAGCTGAGATTGTTAGTAGACACTCTTTGGAACAGGGTTTCTTAATGTCAGCCCTGTGGATATTTTAGTTTGAATAATTAGTTGTGCACTATATTGTATGTATGCACTAAGGGTATTATTTAGCTGCATCTCTGATCTCCACCCACTAAGTGCCAGGAACACCCTGTCTTCCTCCCTCATATGCCCTGTGCTATAGTGAGTTGATGGATTGGCAGCATTACACCAGTACCGCTGGGAGCTACTTGATTCAGACTCTCCTGATGGAGGTCAGGTCTCCCTGTTTTCACAAGGTTTGCAATGATGTCATGCATGCTAAAGTTTGAAAATTTCTGCTCCAGAACTTGGCTTTTCCAGGTGGGATTTGAGGATCACCAGCTTCAGATCACATCCCAGCTTAGTAGGGATAGAGTCTCAGGCCCCAGTCCAGACTCAGGCTCCACATTGCCTGGCAACTTGCATGAATGTACATCGTTTCTAGTGGATTTTATATAAACCAGAAAACCTGAGGGTGGAGTTTACCTAATTTTAATAAGCCTTTCTGGTGAATCTGATGAAGTTAAAGGTTCAGCTATGGCTACCACTTAAGTCACTTTTGGGATTTTAAATGTGGTTGGATGGGTATCTTTACAACAATGGACTGAGAATTGGCCACAGGACTTTGTAACTCCCACGTGATTCTAATGTGCAGTTTAGCTGGAAAACCATAGCCAGAGAGAAGGTCTTGAATCTCTGCTACTGCAAATACTCCTAGCACTTCTGTGGTTTCTTTGCATCTAAAATCCGCATTGTTTAGCTCTTATATTTTAATCTGTGAGCCTCTCCTTGAAGATTCCAATAATGCTTTTAATTAAACTAGCCAGAGTCCATTTCTGTTGCTCAGAAGCCTAATAACCTCAGCTAATGCACTTATTGTACTTGGAGAGATTGCAGGCAGAGGACTGTCAGGAAACACACGAGGCTAGGAATTTGGAATAAACCATTGGATTGTGTACATAGGGGCACCCCCATATTTTCTAGGATGGAAAATTAGGAGCCAGTTGGTCATTAGGGATAAGTCTCTTCCTGCCTGCAGCCTTGGACTAAAGACTGCAGCTATGAGTAATTAGCATGTGACACAGAGCAGTTGGGGTCTGGTGCACAATCGTGCACTCTCCCAAGAGGAGAGTGGGCTCTACATGGGTTAATTGTATTGATGATATCCAGGTAATGGGTCTGCCTGGAAGAACAGGGAATGAGAAGTACTCTAGTCTTAGCATTTGATTCAAGGAGTAAAGGATGACTTCTCCAAAACTTCGGGGGTTGAACACTGAAATTTCTAAGACTTTAATGATTTAGAGGATGTTGCAATGTTATTTCCCAAGTAAAGGCAAGTTTCTATGCCTGACAACCCTACCACGAAAAAAAAAAAAAAAAAAGAAGATATAACACATGGCATGGTGGTTCTCTTCAGATTTTATTCTCATATTTTGAAGAACTATATTGTGCAAAATCTCTGAGCTGTTTATTTAGGATATTCCTCTGCCTTCGCTAGGTTTTGCTGTAATAACCTCCGGAATGGAATCTCAGTGGCTTGCAAAATCCAGCATTCGTTTCTCCTTCACTTGCACAGCACATTGCCCTTGCAGTCCCAGTCCATGCTGCAGGAAGTGTTCAGGTTTGCTCCATGTGTCCTGTCATCGCAGGGCCCAAGTTGAAGGAGTGCCACTTACTAAGGATATGATGATCTCTTAGGAAGAGCAGGAGTGTAAGAGTGCGATTGGAAGCACGCATTACTGCTTCAATTCTTTAACAAACTGCAATATTGTTATATCCACCCACATTTCATTGATTAAAGCAAGTCACATGATAATAGAGCCCAGTTTATGTGACAGGAAAACACACTCTATCTACAGCAAACCATGGCAAGGAAGGGGAAGTAATTAAATGTGAATCTTTCACCTCTAGGTATCTGACAGTCTCCCAGAACAAGAGAAGCGTAGCCTTCTTCTGGAGCAAAATTCACCTTGCTGTCTAACATCCCTCATGAGCTATTAGTTGGAGACAAGATGTAATACGGAATCTGTGACAAGCCCTCATGGGCAATCTAGCAGGTCTCTAGAGCTGAGTTTTGTCCCATGTAACTCTCTTCCTTTTTAGAACGTGTGTCCTGATTTGTCATGGGTCCTGGTGAAGAGAAAAGGTCTAGTGTTGGATAGCTATGATCTTCAGGCTACTCACATGCAGTGCATGCTACTTGATAAATCTATTTTTGAAGCTGGTTGTAACTGGCAACATTCCATTCTCAATCTAGATCCAGAATGTATCATTTATTTGCATAGTCAGGACACAAAAACTCCCATTGTTTGTGTTGCAATGAATTCCTTGATCCAAACCTATGTATGACCCACAGTAGCTTCCTATGACCAGTTGACTAAACACATGCACATCTGGCTCTATAGGAGATGCTGATGTGATCTGGATGTGGTCTCCAGTGTCACAGTTCCAGATGGTGTCCCTAAAAGACAGCAGACACAGTGAAGCCTCTCTGTGGCTGAAACACCAAGCATAATGTGCTGCTTACTTTTCTTAAAAGAAAATTTGTCTTGAAATTGGGATATACACTAATTTCTAGGCAAGACATTTTGTAGGCCTAGTTGGGGAAGGGAAAGATTAAAATACTGGTGAGAAGGAGGTAAGGGCATGGGTTGGTGTGGATGGATCTCTCAACAAGGCTGGAGGATGGAATTAGTTGTATCTTATGGAAACTTGTAGAAGAGACTTTTTGTACTCATGTAAGCAGGTGACCCATAATTACTAGTCATTTTCCTTTATGAGCTAGTACAGTATTAATGGGTTCATAAACAAGACAGGCATTGTGGCAGAGACAGATGCCAGTCTTGCTATGGCCTCAACTGCAAGAATTTTCCCTCTGACTGACATGGTTACTACCATTGTTAAGTATTCATTTCTTTCAAGCAAAAGCACCTAATCCTGAACCCCAACCAGGCAGCAAACCTCCAGCATGCTTTCTAGGTACCTAGTGATTGGATCGACTAAATTAGATTCCCACCATCAATGAAAAAATCAGAGATTTTTCACTATTAGAGTACACATGCGTAGCATGGGTTGGGATTTCCTTTTTCTTCCCTTTATTCCTTTATCTCACCATATGTGAGTTTACTGAAGGTCATATACTCTATCAGAGTAAACATATTACCTCCAGATTCACTTCACAGCAAAAAAGCGGCAAGGCCAAGGGATGAAACTCAAGAGATTAGAGGATACTATCACAGAAACCATCATTCAGAAAATGCTGGCCCCTTAGGATGATTTAGTGACCTAATAAGAGTCCTGCTGTGACATCAGTTGGCAGCTATCATCTCGCAATTTTAGGGTATAAAATAAACTATGTGTCTGTACCTGCTATTGCAAGATTTGTAGAAAAAAGTCCAAGATGTCCCTGGGGCACCCCTCACTTTCTTTCCTTTCTGAGAGTAGGCTCTTAAATTTTTTTTTTTTTTTTGGTGGTACTAGAGATGGAACCCATGATGCTCTACTACTGAGCTATACCCTTAGCCCTTTTTTATTTTTTATTTTGAAACAGGGTCTAGTTAAGTTTTTTTTTTTTTTTTTTAGAAAAAGGGGGAGAGAGAGATAAAGTGAGAAGTAATCTTTATTTAATTTTTCATATGACTTTCATTCCTCAGACACTTTGTTGTGTATGTGGTGCTGGGGTTTGAACTCGCATCCTTGCACTTGCCAGGCAAGCGCCGTAACCGCTGAGCCACTGCTCCAGCCCCTAGTTAAGTTTTTGAGGCTGGCTTTGAACTTGCAATCTTCTTGCCTCTGCCTTGCAGGCTAGAATTACAGGTGTGTATCACCAAGCTCAAACTTTCTTTACTTTTATGAAATACCATAGAATATATCCAACTGTCTTCCCACCCATTTTTTTTTTAGCTTTCTAGTTGGTTTCAGTTGCTTATAACTGACAGACTCTTAATGTATACACCATACTACTGAAGTTGTCACTTTCTAGTAGCCATAAA